>JALMQS010000291.1:6150713-6256372 GCA_024734495.1 Forficula auricularia | reverse complement strand
AGCATTTTTTTTTACTTTCACATTTATATAGAAAATATAATGATGTAAGTATTGCAATTGCCTCGGCACTTTGAGAGCTTCTATCTCACAAATTAAAAATAGTTAATTTCATTTTGTCAATTTTAGGTGGGAGGAATCGATGCCCTTAATATTTTGGAAACCGGATTTAGAACAATAAACCGGATATTGTGGTCCCCAGAGGCCAAAAATTTGCCAAAAATCCGTATGCACGTATGTAGCCTCCTGCTTTTTAATACCATAAGTCTACGAAAACGATAGAATTTATTTATTGATAATAAAAATATTTATTACGAATATCAAAAGTTAATCAATTTCCCCATCTTTCTGTTTGTGTGTTTGCGGGATTTAAGGCGTTTGCTTGTGGCCGGCGGTTAAATATTTAAGGTTGAAATATTGTATAAAATTCACGATGCTAAAACACAGGCAAACATTTTGAGAACATATATAAAGGATAGTCAGAGACATAACTCACCTGCTACGTCTGCTACGGTGGCTTTTGGACCGCATTTCACAAAGTAATTATAGAATGTCACCATCACCAAACCGCCATTGCTTGCCTAGAAAGTAAAGATTCATTTAAAGTTAGATAAGTAAAGTAATAAAAGTTAAATTATTTATTTGAAAATGTAATTTTTAATTTACTTTTATAGAAGTATTAGAAACTAATTAAAATAAAAGTAAATAAATTAAATTAAATTAGATTAGAGGAAAAGTTGAAAACTGAAACTTTTTGCCAAAGATGGCTGCCAATTCTAATGGTATTAATACAATTTACCTCTCAAATTTATGCTTATTAACCATAATTTTTTGCTAGCTTACTATATAGTGATTCCAATTTTTTGATTTTACTCAATTTATGAACACGTTCTCAAGCTGGAAAGCCCCAAAGCTATTCAGATCAAAAATACATATATTTTTGTATTCGAGCAAACTTTTAACGATCTTCCGTTCTTGAATTATCCTGGCTATTGGAATACATACAAAGAGAGAACAAAGATAGACAAAAATATATATAAAAAAAGATTTCTATAAAATTTTCCCAACAATTTTAAACAGAATAAAGTTAGAAAAATATTAGAAATTTACAATCGAATTCAATATTTCAGCCCGTATTGCAGGCTGAGAGGCATAAGCTGTCTGCCGAGCCTCCCTACTAAAAAAATATATTGCACAGAAAGTAGTAGTTGTTTAATTTATTTATTATAAAGCCGAAGGCCTTCAGTCTATTGACAAAAATTAACATGAGCATTTAATAGAATTTTAGTCAATTTAAATTTTAATATATAAAATTAAACAGAGGCGTTTCCTATTAAGAACTAGTGTAAAATAAATAAATTATTCACATTTAATATATTAAGGGAGTTCGGGACAGCTTATCTAACTGGTTGATCTTCAAAAAAATCTTTTTTATTTCTGCAGAGTGACACCGTCTGCCTACTAAATTTTTTAATACAAAACTTGTTAATAATGAGGTTAATTTCGAATAAAAATCTTTATTTTTAGTGATGAGCAAAGCAAGACCAAGACCAAGTCCAATTCTGCTCATCACTAATTAATATAGGCAGAGGGTGTGTTTGTAAAGTCTTCTAAAGGGTGTTTAGAAAGTCCTGACCACTTTTAAGAAAAATATTATTATTATTATTTTGTTTTTGAGTGTTAATATTAGTGATGAGCAAAGCAAGTCTTGGTCTTGCAGTCTTGGTCTTGCTTTGCTCATTACTCATCACTATTTATTTTGATAATATTAATAAAAAGAATATTGAGATAAATTTTTTCACATTATAACAACATTTATTTAACACAAAAACGATTTCAAGAAATAGAGTTGGAATTCTACACTAGTCATTATATTCTGTTGCCTGCAAATAACTTTTTATTTTTTTACATTTATAAATAACTAATTAACTAGACTGTCAAATCTATTGAAAAATATATCATTCGATTCATAAAAGTTGAATTATTGATCTGTATAAATTTGTTGAAAATGGTATAGTTTGTATAGAAGTTGTAGCCCTTTTAAAAGCTCGGTCCATTTACTTTCATGTTAAATGGACAATTTTCAATAATTTATTTCTCGGTAATGGGAGAGACTATTAGCTTCAAATTTCGGGAATAAATATTTAATACATCAATGATTCGATGGTAAAAATTTGAGAATTTTCTTATAAAAATGATAAACAGTCCCGAACCCCCTTAAGGCGATTCGTGTGAAAGCAACATTTTTCTCTCTCTTATTTGACTGAGACAATTCTACCATATCTGGGAGATATGACTTTAAGAGCCTCTTTGCAGAAAACGAAATTTTATTCGTGACATAGTAAACGCCTAAGCTAACAAGTTAAAATTTGTAACGGGAAGCTTGGAATATGCTCAATAAGATTCTCGAATCATATTTATTTGTTCGTTTTTTGTATTTTGTATTTTTTTTTAAATTCCTCAGCCAGAGCAATTTTTTATTCGATTAAAACTCGTCTGGACTTGTCTTTGACATGCTTGAACTGGAATATATATTTCAGGCAGGGACTTCAAACCTTCTATCCGCGCCCTTTTCAGAAAAATCATTCATTTTAATTGCCCCTTGAAACTATGCAACAATTTTATTTCATTTCGAGAATTAAATATTGAACTTTTCAAAACAAAAAATGTTTTTTATAGAAATATTTAAAATAACGGATAATAATTTGAAAATTTAAAGATCCTCCTGAAATTTTGAAGTAGACCTTATATATAGTTATGAAAAATATCCTAAATGTTTGAAATTTTAGGGATGCGCCGCATCCACAGCATGCATGGACCGCACGCCCTTGATATATATATATGGTATGTATAAAATATGGAATATTTATATCTATTTATACTTCTATATCTATCTATACTAATATATAAAATATATGTTAAGCAATTCGGCTGTTCATCTATATTTTGAAAATTATAGGACCAATTATAAAAAAATACGCTTGGATTAAGCGGAATTTTTTAACTGCAACAAGATATTTAAAGTTAATTTAAATCACTTTTGTTTTTATTAATTAAATATAATAGATAATAGCAAAGCTTCCTCAGTGTGTCTTTATTTTAGAACGAGCCCTGCAGGTTGCCTATTGGGTTCCTTAAAGGTCTGTGATTGGCTAATTTTTTTGCCAATCTTTTTTTTGTTTGTTTGAAAAAACAACAAAAAACACTTTTATACACGAATACAATACTTCACCATATCTCGCATGGTAATATAAGAAGGAAAAACCAAAAAAGTTATCTAGATTAATTAAAAATTAGGAATTGTTTAGCTTGATTTTTTTACAATAAAACGAGACAAAAACAAAACTCTATTTAAAGTCTGATAAATTCCAATATTTCGAGCTACTATGATCTGCACTAAATAAAGAAAACATTATTTTTGATTAATTTTTTTAACATTGAAGTTATTTCTCCTAAGGGAAGGGACTCATAAATTTATGATTAATATTTAAAATCTTGTTTAACCCTAAGTTTATAAAACACCGTTACTTTATAAAAATATATTATTCTCTCTAAGATATACCTACTATAAATCCAACTTGTGAGCCTTTATTTTGTTTTGAAAGATTGGACTCGTATCTCAAAGAAAGTTCAAAGAAATATCAGAGGCTAGGAAAAAAAATGGCTGCTGATTCCAGAAAAAAAATAATGTCTTAAAATGTTTCAGATGAAGGAGGAGGTATCAGCCAAAGATGGAATAACTGGGTTCAATAAAACACCTTTAATAAAACGTTTCGGCCTGAATTTATTTGGCCATCTTCAGTTAATTAGGCTACAAAATTTACAAATAGATGTTAATTGATATATTTTATACAAAATTACAAGTTGACCAAGTTGGTTGTTTAAACTTACAGTTATACACAAAATGAGGTACACATAGTGATCGAACCAAGCCTTGTCAAAAATAAAATTTTTTAGCTTCATGTAAATTTATAACGTGCCTCGACCTAAAAGTTTCAGAATGAAAGTAATGAGTTTATATAAATTTTTTTCTATATATTATATTATAATTAAATATTTGACCTTTATGGGAGGTCATCATAAATCTCATCATTATTTATTTACAAAAGTCCAAATTAGAATTTAATTACTTTTTAATTCCATGCATTCCTTCCATTCAATCAAATTATACAATTCTTACATGTATTTTCCAATCTATCAAAAACTCAAATAAACTGCAACGGATCGTTGCTAAACTTTATCCAAATTCATTTGAAATATTAATATGTTCTAGAGTAAAGTACTTTAAAATATAATTTTACTAAAAACTTTATTTAACCTTTTTTGTGGGTCCCAAGGTACTTAATTAGGATATTAAATTTCATCAAAATTGGTTAAGTAATTTTCAAGATATTTAGAAAAAACTAAAAAAGTACTGAAATAAAGTACTAATGTTTGTGGACCGATATGTACCAAAAACTAATCAGCGCTTCATTTTCTTAAAATACTGGTAGGTTTTCAATTTCAATTCATTCGGTGCAACGGTGTGGAAAAATTCGTGGACCAAAAAAACGATAACACACACACACATACACTTCCAAAAAAAATGGCACTTTTTGGCCTCTCGGCGAGATCCCAGGTAATTTTTGGCAAAACCGTCACGTGCTAAAATTCAATCTCATTGAATACTTCAATTTGTGACCTTAATTGAGTCCAAGGGTTCCGTAGTCTTTACCTGAGGACCCTTTGAAGTCGCGCTTGCCGCGAGAGCGATTCCAATACTTTCTCCCATGCTTCGCATTGGATAAAGTAAAAAGGCATTTTTTTTATTTATATGTTAAGATCAAGAGAACAGCTGTTGGCTCATATCACTCAAGATAGATGTGTAAATATTGGATAGAAACATACAATCTCATATACCCTAATTTTTAGTGAACGTGAACTTTGCCCTATATAGGTGCTAGAATTTGGTGGACAATCTAGACAGTTAATTTGATAGACAATATTATTACATAATTCTCTAGAGATTGAATCTTTATTATTAGATAAAAATTGAATATTGTCTATATTTTTGTGGTCAATGTTCACGTTGTAAATTTTAAAAAGTTTTATTATTTTTTCGGATATGCCGGGAATATAAGTAACAGAATAGTATGGTCCGACTTGGTTATTTGAATTACTATCATTATTATTTGTTAAGATGCTAACATTGTTATTTAAATTATTTTGTTTAGTTGAGAATTCTCAGATTGTCCTATTAATAATGTGCATAGGGTAGTTATTTGATACAGCCATGTCTATGTAGTTCACAATATTTTTCCGCCTAAACTCATCATCACACAAAATAAAAATTCTCCTCAAAACTTGTAATACTGTACTTGTAATTTTGTATAAAATATATCAATTAACATCTATTTGTAAATTTTGTAGCCTAATTAACTGAAGATGGCCAAATAAATTCAGGCCGAAACGTTTTATTAAAGGTGTTTTATTGAACCCAGTGATTCCATCTTTGGCTGATACCTCCTCCTTAATCTAATACAGTTTCATCACAGCCATGAACTCTAACAATAGTCTTAAAATGTTTTTCAAGAATAGCATAACTAAGAGGTTCCCAAACTTTTCCAAGTCGCGGCGTCTTTATTCAATTAAAATTTTTCCATGGCTAAGTAAAAGTTCATATATCTAAACAAATACAGGATTTGGTCTATCTAAATAGTCTTGTATTAGAATCGATAAAAATATCTTGAGAATTAATAGTTTATTCTTCTATGAAAATCAAAAATTCAGACCACAGGGGGCCCTTTGTATACATTTCAGAATTTTTCAAGGGTGTTAAAGTTAAATTTTTTCACTTTATATCAAAACAAATACCGTATTTGTATAGTTAAATTTTTTCGGTTTATATGTCTAATCGTAAGTAAGAGATAAAAATAAATAATAAATAAATTTGTAGCTTTTCACTTTGTTTTTTGTCTAGTTAGGCCGCGGTGCACCTGTGAATAGGTCGCGGCGCACGGTTTGGGAACCTATGGAATAACTTATTAAATTATTTTCACTATTTCCAATTCAATATACCTATCATGGTATCATTACAATTATTTTCAGATATTTATCTTGAATCAAAATACCAAACTTCTAATTTTTACCACAAGAGCAAATTACATGACTGACATTATAGTGAGTGACTCTTATCTTTTAACTTTTTCGCTAAAAAAAATTACGTACTTACTTTAATTTATTATATTTAATTAATTATAAAGTTAATATTTACCTAATTATAGTTTTTATTCTTTTCCAAAAAATATGTTTTATAATGTATGTTACATTTAATTCATTTCTGTATCTATAGTAGTTTAAGCGTTTAAAGCTTTCCGAAAAAACTACGAGTATATAAAGGTAAGGATATAATATTGTATATATATATGTTTCAGTAAAACCCGTTTTTAGTAAGAACGGGTTCTTACCTAGTTAAAAGCGCGTTTCACTGAATTCCTTTGTGGCAACTAGAGTTTACTGATGTTAATTGAGTTTGGTTCAAAGGTCTAGAATCTTTATTTTTGACCTTCCTCCTCATTTTGGGTGTTTATTTTCAAAATTTTTTAAACGAAAATGTCAAAAATTACATTCTCTACAACTTTGCTTCTAATTTTTGATATTTTCGTTTAAAATTTTTTGAAAATAAACACTCAAAATGAGGCGGAAGGTCAAAAATAAACCAAACTCAACAAACATCAGTAAACTCTAGTTGCCACAAAAGTATTGAGTGAAACGGATTTTAACTAGTAATAACTCGTTCTTACTAAAAACGAGTTTTTACTGCAACATATTTATGTTTATTTACAAATTTACATCATTCACAGGACACTCTCAGTTATTTCTCTTTTTTTTAATGATATTGATGTGAGAAGGAGATACACCAGAGGGTGCATCCCCTAAAGGCCTGTATGAGATGACCCCTCCACCGTGAAAAGAACAGAGTAGAAGGAAAGAAGCCGGAATCACGAGCCAAATCTCAGAAAATTAGATACAATCCAATATCCAATTTACTAAGTTTTTAGGGGCTTCGAGCAGTGGTAAATTCTCCGTTCGATAAATTAGGTTAAATTTATCTCCCACACTCTCATTTATTTCCCTTTAGAAATTAACAACTCTGTTACTAACGACAAAACAAAATCTTTTCAACTTTCCAATTGTATTTCTAAGAAAATAATCAAAAATTAAATGATTAATTCAAGTAGTTGTTGAAACCAACCAGATCATGAAGAACATCATCTGGAACATTCCTTGTAGAATTACAGAGAGCATAGACAGAAGAATGACTAAAGATGACCGGGGCCTTTGAGACCGCTAACGTGTCTTTCATCGTTGTAGCTGACGCATGACTCAGATCCACCATCATTCCAAGCCGGTTCATCTCGCGTACAACGGCCTGCAAAAGACATGAAAGGGAAAATTTATAAAATAAAATTCATAATTAGCCCTTTATCATATATAATTCCATTTTCTACTATAATATTTCAAATTCACAGAGGTGGACTTTAATTTGATAATAATTATTCTGGCTTAAAACGACTGTACTGGATATAGTCAAGTGAATTAGTTGATATTCAGAATTTAAGTATTGTAACCAAATTATTTCCAAGAAATTAATATAAAGCCCTCAATGTGAAAAATAAAATAAAAATATTTAGATTGCTCTTAATATACTATTTGAATAGGCTATGGATCTGTTTACATCGTAGCTTTAATACATGAACTAAATCATTAGTTTGTATAGGATTCTCGATTCAAATGATCCCGATTGGTTTGATTTGATACCCTCGAAGAAGGCGCATCAAAATTGTACCTACGCATATTAAACATTCAACACTGATGAACGAAAATGAATTTAGGTCGAATCAAAGATTTTAATAGATATGTTTATATTGCATGTAGAAGGGTCCTGCCCCTCAGGAGTTGAACCCAAGCACTAAATTGCTTTCCGGGCAACTAGTCAGACCTTTGAGACAATCACCTCCAAACATGCAACAAGCCAAATTCGATCTTTCTTTCTCAAATAGATACTAATTTCTTTCCATTAAACATTGGTGCTAACTCATGGATAAAAATTAAGTTTTCAACTAGTTTTTTTAAGTGTATAAGCATTTCATTAGTGAAAGGCAGCGGGAAACCACCCCTGGGAAAATTTTCTCCAGAAGAGGATACTCTCCATAGTAATCGCCGACGCTCGATTGAGGATGGTAATTGAAGAAGAAACATGTCATTACCAAATCAAAAAGACAATTATACTATTATCTGAAATTATCAATTTTTTTCTAAATAAAGTTCAAAATTGATACTTTATCTGATAGCTGAATAGCCTATATCTAAAACTTACTGGTGTTTAACCTTCAAGAGGGCGCTCGGTTATTTGTAAAATTTAAGTCACTATTAATAATATCACTAAAAAGAGAAAATAAAAATAATTTTTATAAAAATAAATAAAACCGACTTCAAAAAAATTAAATGCAACAAATGAAATAATAATAACTTAAAAATCAAATAAAATACACTAAAAGGTATAAAATAATTATCTTATTTAGTTACAACTAAACAACGAAATATTAACATGAAATTACTTTTTGAAGTCGGTCCCAAACAAACTATACCTATAAGCGAGCGTACCCGCCAAACATAATAATTAAGATCCATCGAGTGCGATTCATAAAATGTATATTTTTGGCACAGACTTCAAAAAGTAATTTCATGTTAATATTTCGTCGTTTAGTTGTAAATAAATAAGATAATTATTTTATACCTTATAGTGTATTTTATTATATATTTTTAAGTTATTATTATTTTATTTGTTGCATTTAATTTTTTTGAAGTCGGTTTTATTTATTTTTATAAAAATTATTTTTATTTTTCTCATTTTAGTGATATTAATAGTGACTTAATATAATACCTTGCATACATCTCGTAAGAGCAAGCGTTCGAACGAATGAATCATAAAATGTTAAACCAATTATTTTATATGAATTAATGTATACATTGTTTTGAGCTTCGACTCCGAGATTACTTCTCCACCATCGAGTGTCCTTGTTCATCTTTTTAGTCCTTGTTTTTAATAAGAGGAAAAACTAATTAAATAAAAAAACCTCTTTTCCGATAATTATTCCAATTCCATAATTCCTTTCTTTCATCCCGTTCCATTCCCATAAAATGTTAATAAAATTCAATTCATAAATATAGAAATTCTCTCGAAACGTTTGCGGATTTTAAATGAATGTTTTAAGATTTTTTTATAAAAGATTTTATTTATTATAATTTCGATTATTTGGTCATAGAATTGGAGATTTACGTTATTTCGTCATTGATAATATCTTCATAACTTACAAAATTAATATGGGACCACCCCTAAGGTTACCCTCTTTCCAATAAAAATAGAATCATTAAAATCGGTTCATAAACAAAGAAGTTATGCCTGAACAAACATATCAAAAAAGGTACAATACCAATGAAAAAAAGGGACCAATCGGAAGCTAGACTGAACCCAATGCAAAAAATCATCACAATCGTTTCACAATTGGCGGAGATATGAGGTAACATAGACACAAAAAAAATCAGTCGAATTGAGAACCTCCTCCTTTTTTGAAGTCGGTTAAAAATCAAATAACATAGGTGAGTCAAATTTTTTTTGGATTAGAAAGCAATTTGGCAACACAAAATCATCTCTCATATACCTCTAACTAGATTTATATAGTATCATACAATTAAAATAACCAAATCAGTTGGCTCCATGAGATCAAATAATTAGAAATCAAAGTATTTATCATCAACTTAGGTCTAGTTTTCTGCAGAATTAGTTTCTTGGCCAAGATTACATTCATCGTAAATGAATGTATTAAGGGTAAGGACAGGCTAATAGGGATGAAATGCATGCGACAAGAAATAACGATATTATGAGTATGTAAATGTATCGATTGCGGTCGATATCGACGCCGCGCAACCTCTTAAAAGTTAAACATTAAAAATAAGTTTGGTTTAAACTCCAGCGTGAATGATATAGTATTAAATTTAGTTTGGATTCTTTTAGCGGGTATTATCAATGCAAAGTAAAAGTATACATTTAATTGTTAGTTTTTTTTAAGATGCGAGAAGGTACAATACATTCATTCAGAGATGAGAATGCATGTTACTCCCACTCATCACCAGGGACGGGAAATTCATCTTTAACATTCTTTGAGAAAAGTGAATATAAAATCCACGACTCCACAATGTTTCCGCAGCTCCTCGGTCCTCATTATAAAATGAACGGACTATCAATCAACAAATAATTTCCAGAAAATATTAAACTACGAAAAAATGAGGTTTTCTGGAATATTTCTTGTAGTCAACGCATCATGATCACATTTTAACTTGTTATAAAGTTCCAGCCCCGGAAAGATTGAATACTACATCTTTGACAATCCTTGTCAAATCTAAAGTAAAAGGCAATATTGAAACATATTATTAATTATTAATTATTAATACACAAAGTTTCAACCTTTATTTTTCAAGCTATCTTTCTCTGTGCCTGCATGTTTGGAAATATTCAAGAAAGGAAGGTCATAGTTAGATCCTTTTAGTGAGAAATTGTTTGCACTATTTCTAAAACGATGAACCGATTAGATTTCTAAAATTAATTTTACATAAATTTAATATAAGATAATTAATCTTAATTAATTTGACTAATGACAGATCTTAGAGGGGAAAAAATCTAGCTTCAGAAATTTCGGTTGAGATTTACAGAAAATCAGAAAAAAAAATTGAATTTTTAATGGCTCTAAAGCTAATGAGCTGACATTTTTGACACCCAATGATGTAGATATTAATATATGCTTCTATCTATCTATCAAATTTTATTCTCTAACTCGAACCGTACTTTCCCGAAAATGCCAAATGACTAAAATTTGCATCAAAGAGAATACCGAGTCTTGAAAAGTTTTCACTTTCTCTCCCAACTTTTTACCTGGTATGCATAGCAGGCGTTCAACTTTTGCATTAAATAAAGAAAAAAGGAAAACTTTAGAATTTCTGCAATTAATTTGAAACAAATTGTCTATGTGATGATTGATCTGATTTAATCAGACCATTGGCACATTTTAGAAAAAAATAAGCTGAGGTGTTGTGATGTGGCCATCCACTTGACTTTACCATACAACCTGGCCTCTCACTTATATTTAATATTTAATAAAATTATTTATAATCATGTAGGGGGTTAGTTTTTGAATTTTTAGATTACTATGTGCCCACTGATTATGTATACAAAATTTGGTTGATTTGGGAACAAGAGCCTATATTTTCATTTTTTGACCCCCTTCACCCATTTTCAGCGGTTAGTTTTTCAATTTTTAGACTTCTGGGGTCGCTCTGATTATGTATACAAAATTTGGTTGAATTTGTTACAAGAGCCTATATTTTCATTTTTTGACCTTACACCCCTCCCCCCAATTTTGGGCGGTTAGTTTTTGCATTTTTAGACTTCTGGGGTCGCAGTGATTATGTATACAAAATTTGATTGAGTTTTCTCAATTAGTCTAGATTTTTAATTTTTAACCACCCCTCCACCCCTGTATGGTAAAGTAAAAATATACAATTGAAAAAATAATAATAAATTATTTTAATGTCTATCTTTAGGTTAGAAATATACTTACAAAATAAAATTAAGAGCAATTTAAACTCAAATTATCTTGTAATATAAACAAAGATGAACTATATCATGTTATCTCCGATCTAATTAAATGAATGTCTTCATTGAGGGAGTAAATCGTTCTCACGCATTCCTTCAGGAGTTAAATTGGAAAACGTGGCATTCAACCATGAAGAAAGCCTGTAGCTGTTATCTCCTCCACGAATTAGACTGAACGTAAGACTTGCTACCAACTGCCACTGGCATAATAGAATTATCGTATTTATTTGAATGATACAAGGCTCGTTCAAATTAGAAACATCATGATTTTCCTTACAGTTGAGCAGAAATTAAAACAGTTACCTTTTAGAGATATTATTTTAAAAAATGCTATGCCACTACCTAATCTGCGGTGTTTTATATTTTAAAAATAAGCTCACGTGTTCTGATGTGGCCATCCACTTGACTTTACCATACAACCTGGCCCCTCACTTACATTAATATTTAATAAAATTATTTTATAATCATGTAGGGGAGGGGGGTTAGTTTTTGCATTTTTAGACTCCTAGGGGCACACTGATTATGGATACAAAATTTGATTGAGTTTGGTAAATGGCAAAGATTTTCATTTTTTGACCCTCTCACCCCCCCCCATTTTGGGCTGTTAGTTTTTGCATTTTTAGACTTCTGGGGACCCACTGACTATGTAACAAAATTTGGAAGAGTTTGATAAATGGCCAAGATTTTCATTTTTTTGACCCCCCCCCATTTTGGGCGGTTAGATTTTGCATTTTTAGACTTCTGGGGGTCCACTGATTATGTATATAAAATTTGTTTGAGTTTGCTCAAACGACCTAGATTTTTAATTTTTAACCCCTCCTTAATTTTGTGTCGATATGTACCAAAATCTAATCAGCTCTTAATCTCAATGGACCAAAACTACGTGTGAAATTTGGTTTCGATATTCACACTAGTTTTTGAGCTAGCTCGTCCACAAATTTGGTAACGCACAGACTAACTAACTAACTAACAGACATTTTGACAAAACAATTATTATCTCGAAAAATATAATTTTTCGATGTTTACTTATTTGAGCTTTTATGTAGAGGAAAATCCCATGGTTCAGCTCAATTTTTTGAATCAAAATAGTTTAAGCCGTTTTTGAGATATTTCGAAAAAAGAAGGAAAAAAACCATTTTTTTCATGCACGATTACAATACTTGACCATACCATGTATATGTATGTATATGTATAATTTGCTGCAGCCGCGGATTCTTAAGGACTTAGCTTAAAGACATTTTTAAATATTCCACTGTTCGACCTCAGGGTCTCTGCAAGTTACCCGTGAAGCTGCCGGGAACACTGAGAAATTATAGAGATAAATTCGGAACTGAATTGAATATAAAAAAATAATTCACAAAGAGAAACAAAGTGGTTGTCCTCTGCTTGATGCAAATAAACATACACACATATATATCGAAATTATATATCTGCATATATATTATTTATTTGATTGAAACTATATTTTGAAGACTTGGTCTTCATCATCAGTCTTTTTTTTTTAATTATTAATATTATTTTTCATGGGGTCAATACTGTATGGATACTGAAAATTTTCGATCTTTACTTAGCTGGGAGCCAGTTAAAATTTGATAAATATTGACCACATGAAAAATAATATTTATAATTAAAATAAAGTAAAAAAGACTGATGATGAAGACCAAGTCTTCGAAACTATAGTCTCAAACAAATAAATAATATATATACAACCTCTTTGTTTCTCTTTGTGAATCAACAGCTCTGCTACTCTCGACAAAACAAAATCTTTTCAATTAAATAAAAAATAATAAATAATTATTATGTATTATATATTTCATTATTCGTGTCCATGATTAATAATTAAAGGAATCGTAGGGAGTTGGACTTGACTTTAAATTAAATACAAAGTTTTTATTTAAATTGGCCAAACGTTTCGTTGCTGATTCGCTATTTTCAGTGGCTTATTTATTAAAATTATCTGTCTGGGTTTTGACTAAGAGAAAAACCATTTTCAAACAGTATGTTTATAAATCACTCAATTTTATCAAATAATATAAAACATAAAACATTTAAAAAATGTAATTGTTTCGCGTTAAAATAATTAAACAATCACATTGAATAAAGAATCAGATCAGCTATCTGATGGTAGATAAAAGTTCTTTATTCAATTTGATTGTTTTAATTATTTTAACTGGAAACAATTACATTGTTTTAAATGTTTTATGTTTTATATTATTTGATAAAATTGAGTGATTTGTAAAGATACTGTTTGAAAATGGTTTTTCTCTTAGTCAAAACCCCAGACAGATAAGTTTAATAAATGAGCCACTGAAGAAGTTGCGAACCAGCAACGAATCGTTTGGCCTATTTAAATAAAAACTTTGTATTTAATTTAAGGTAGTTGTTTTGCGACAATACTAGAAAAAAGTTAATGCTAGAGTATATATAAGGTTGTTCGGAAAGTAATTTCGTTTTTCCCGACAGAGGATTTAATTGTATTTTTTTGAGCCCAACTTCACACTTAAGCCGTATAATTTTTATATGCTTTGAGAGCTCATATAGCAAGGCTTGTGTGTGAAAAATTCTAATTAATTCTATGCAGTAGTTTTTGGTTGGTGCCCTTTTAAATATGGAGAGCGATAAGCAGCATTTTCGACATATCTTACTGTTTTACTACAGAAAGGGTAAAAATGCTGTTCAAGCCAGAAAGAAATTGACCGATGTGTATGGAGAAGGTGTGTTGACAGTACGCCAGTGCCAGAACTGGTTCGCTAAATTTCGATCCGGCAATTTTGATGTCGAAGATAAACCACGTTCGGGAAGGCCGGTTGAAGCTGATAAAGACGCGATAAAGGCATTAGTTGATGCGAACCGGCGAATAACAACACGTGAGATCGGATTGAAGTTAAATTTATCAAATTCAACAGTTTATGACCACTTGAAAGGCCTGGGATTATCCTCGAAGCTCGATGTATGGGTTCCCCATGTTCTCACAGAGGGAAATTTGTGTCGCCGCATTGACGTCTGCGATTCGCTTCTCAAACGTCACGAAAATGATCCGTTTTTGAAGCGCTGAATCACTGGGGACGAAAAATGGGTTGTATACAACAACGTCAAACGCAAGAGGTCATGGAGCAAAAAAGATGAACCGGCTCAAACCATTTCCAAAGCCGATATTCACCAAAAAAGGGTGATGCTGTCTGTTTGGTGGGATTTTAAAGGAATCGTTTTTTTTTTTGAGCTTTTACCGGATAACACAACGATTAATTCGGAAGTCTACTGTCATCAGCTGGACAAACTGAATGATGCACTTCAACAGAAAAGGCCAGAACTAATCAACAGGAAAGGTGTAGTGTTTCACCAAGACAACGCGAGACCTCTCACAAGTTTGGTCAAGCTTTTACAGCTTGAATGGGATACAATGCCACACCCACCATATTCTCTAGACCTGGCACCATCGGATTATTATTTGTTCCGGTCACTCCAAAATTTTTTAGACGGTAAAACCTTCACCTCAAATGAGGAGGTCAAAAATCACCTCGATCAGTTTTTTGCCACCAAAGACCAAAAATTTTATGAGCGTGGAATTATGCTAATACCAGAAAGATGGCAAAAGGTGTTGGACCAGAACGGCCAATATATAATTTAATAAAGTATTTGTTTATTATACGAAAACTGTCTTTCATTTACACAAAAAAAAAAAAACGAAATTACTTTCCGAACAACCATAGAACAGACAATAAGGATTCATAATTCATAATCTCAAAACTTTTTGCTTTTTATGTACCACTACTAGCCAATCCCGTGCTCGTTTGACAAATCTGGCAACACTGTCCGAGCTTGTATATATTTTATCATTGAAATGTCAGATAAAGTACATTGTAAAAGGAGATTTATAAAACAAAAAGTTCTTAGAAAGCGATTGAAAGCTGTTGCGACAATGCCTGAAGCGAAAAAAAGTCAAAAAAGTACTCAAGTTAATCCACTTTTTAGGTTAAATAAATGTGTTGTTGCCAGCTTGGTTTTAGTGTAAATTTTTCATTATTTATTAATTATTATCTCAGAAACTGTGTTGTAACTATGAATTAAAATTTTCTTTAAAAATATATTAGTTATTGTTTAATGTTGGTTTAGTTTTTTATAACAATGGTAAGAAGAGTTTCTTAATTATAATTATAAATAATTAAATATGTGTAAACTTTCCGATATCCCGTATAGTGCAATGTATAAGAGTCTGAAAAACTCTATCTTTGGAATTTAATAGTTCCGGAACTATATTGTTTATAAATTTCGTTTTGCCACCAATCGATGCAGAAGTATTTAAATAATAATCTGTCTAAATTTCAAAAAAATCCTAAGAAAACCCATATGGTGAAACAACTACCTTAAAGTCAAGTCCAACTCCCTACGATCCCTTTAATTATGTATTACCTTTTAGTAGAAATAATGTTATGTTCAAAATAATGTTCCCAAATACTGAAAAATAATTACACAAAACTGCCTTGCTTCTCGCAAATGAAAGAATATAAATACACATATAAATAAACTGCAACGGATCGTTGCTAAACTTTATCCAAATTCATTTGAAATATTAATATGTTTGTTCCTTTATTATTAATCAGGATATCACTTGCAATTTGTAGTTCATATTGACATTAATTCAAAAATAATTTCTCATCTAGTACTTGAGGAATAACCATTCTACATTTGATCTTTGACATTTCGGTTATTACTTGTAACCATTGCTGAAGACATGGAGGAATCGACTTAAAATCAAAAACAGCCATCGATTCTCATCTAATACTTGAGGAATAACAATTCTACATTAGGTCCTTGACGTTTCGATTATTATTGGTAACCATTGCTGAAGGCATGGAGGAATCGACTTAAAATCAAAAATAACGATCGATTCTCATCTAATACTAGAGGAACAACCTTATTGCATTCCATTTTTGATGTTTTGACTATTAATGGCAACCTCTACTGAAAACGTGGAAGAATAGACTTAAAATCAAAAAGACTAAATTCTTTTATGGCAAACAACTCAAGCTTGAGTTGTTTACCAAAAAAGATTTTAGTCTTTTTGATTTTAAGTCTATTCTTCCACGTTTTCAGTAGAGGTTGCCATTAATAGTCAAAACATCAAAAATGGAATGCACAAGGTTATTCCTCTAGTATTAGATAAGAATCGATCGTTATTTTTGATTTTAAGTCGATTCCTCCATGTCTTCAGCAATGGTTACCAATAATAATCGAAACGTCAAAAACCTAATGTAGAATTGTTATTCCTCAAGTATTAGATGAGAATCGATGGCTATTTTTGATTTTAAGTCGATTCCTCCATGTCTTCAGCAATGGTTACCAATAAAACCGAAACGTCAAAAATCCAATATAGAATGGTTATTCCTCAAGTACTAGATGAGAATCAATCGCTATTTTTGGTTTAAAGTCGATACCTCTATGTCTTCAGCAATGGTTACCAATAAAAACCGAAACGTCAAAAATCCAATATAGAATGGTTATTCCTCAAGTATTTGATGAGACTCAATCGCTATTTTTGGTTTAAAGTCGATTCCTCTATGTCTTCAGAAATGGTGACCAATAAAAACCGAAACGTCAAAAATCCAATATAGAATGGTTATTCCTCAAGTACTAGATGAGAATCAATCGCTATTTTTGGTTTAAAGTCGATTCCTCTATGTCTTCAGCAATGGTCACCAATAAAAACCGAAACGTCAAAAATCCAATATAGAATGGTTATTCCTCAAGTACTAGATGAGAATCAATCGCTATTTTTGGTTTAAAGTCGATTCCTCTATGTCTTCAGCAATGGTCACCAATAAAAACCGAAACGTCAAAAATCCAATATAGAATGGTTATTCCTCAAGTATTTGATGAGAATCAATCGCTATTTTTGGTTTAAAGTCGATTCCTCTATGTCTTCAGCAATGGTCACCAATAAAAACCGAAACGTCAAAAATCCAATATAGAATGGTTATTCCTCAAGTACTTGATGAGAATCAATCGCTATTTTTGGTTTAAAGTCGATTCCTCTATGTCTTCAGCAATGGTCACCAATAAAAACCGAAACGTCAAAAATCCAATATAGAATGGTTATTCCTCAAGTACTAGATGAGAATCAATCGCTATTTTTGGTTTAAAGTCGATTCCTCTATGTCTTCTGCAAAGGTAAGGGATAAGAAAACAACGCAGTTGCTATGGTTACTTACAAAATTTCCTCCCAAATTTTTAGCATTTCACAGAGAGAAGCCTATCCATTCTTATTTAAGCAAGGCTAAATGAGCTATATTAAAAGGTTCAAATGAATAAATTTTAAAGAATTTAAAAAATTAAAAAGTACTCTCTTACTCTAGAGTAAAGTACTTTAAAATATAATTTTACTAAAAACTTTATTTATCCTTTTTTGTGGTCCCCAAGGTACTTAATTAGGATATTAAATTTCATCAAAATTGGTTAAGTCATTTTCAAGATATTTAGAAAAAACTAAAAAAGTACTGAAATAAAGTACTAATGTTTGTGGGTCGATATGTACCAAAAACTAATCAGCGCTTCATTTTGTTCAAAGAATGCTAGGTTTTCAATTTCATTTCAATCGGTGCAACGGTGTGGAAAAAATCGTGGGCCAAAAAAGCGATAACATACATCCATCACATCCATCCATCCATACATCCATCCATCCGCACGCACTAAATGAAAAAATGGCACTTTTTGGCCTCTCGACGAGACCCCATGTAATTTTTGGCAAAACCGTCACGTGCTAAAATTCAACCTAATTGAATACTACAATTTGTGACTTTAATTGAGTCCATGGGTTCCGTAGTCTTTATCTGAGGACCCTTTGAAGCCACGCTTGCCCCGAGAGCGATTACAATACTTTACCCATGCTTTGCATTGGATAAAGTAAAAAAGAGTGTGTAAATAAAATAAAATATGGAGGATTGGGAGAGAGAGGGAGAGGTGAGAATACCAATCGATTTGATTGGGGAATAATGGAATTGAAATAATTATCGGAAAAGACGTTTTTTTATCTAATTAGATTTTTCCTCTTATTAAAAACAAGGACTAAAGATTAATAAGGACACTCGATGGTGGAGAAGCAATCTCCGAAATCGAAGCTAAAATACAAGGTATACATTAATTAATGTAAAATAATTGGTTTAATAAAATAATAAATAAAATAAAATATAACGTGTCTTCTCCTTAATTATGGCATAACGCAAAACTTTATTGTGTGTATATGCGGCTAAATCAAATATTTCAATTTTTAAAATATGATAATTGCAAATTGCAAACCTTCCGCCATCAATTTCCAAATAAGTAGTTACAATAGAGCTACAAATTGAGGGCCTGACTTCATTCATCAAAGTTGGAAATTCATAAAAGGATAATAGCCCATACAAATCCATTAATTCCATCAATCCCGGATAATTATTAATCTTTATTTTTGTTGTGCATATTATTATATACTCTTTTAATTTTCTTTCATTTTTTTTTTTTTTTTTTTTTTTAATTTTCAAATTTATCAAGATAAAGTAAGAAATTTTTTAACTTTTAAGGAGATAGGTGTGTTGGTTCAAGGTGAAAATTTTTTACACGCTTTATATTAGCTTCACCTGTATGTATGTATGTATTTATCTATGTATCAATGTGACTTTTGTTCTGTTAAATTCCGCAAACATTTCTCTATAAAAATAATTGTTTACCTACTCAATTTAAATGAAATTATATAAAAATAAATAATTTCATTCTGTTAAATTCCGCAAACTTTTCTCTATAAAAATAATTTTAGACTAAAAAGTGAAAAAATAAATTACATGAAAAGAGGGGTGACGATGGAGAGGAGATCCAATCGACTTGATTGGGGAATAATGGAATTGAAATAATTATCGGAAAAGAGGTTTTTTTATCTAATTAGATTTTTCCTCTTATTAAAAACAAGGACTAAATATGAATAAGGACACTCGATGGTGGAGAAGCAATCTCCGAAATCGATGCTAAAATACAAGGTATACATTAATTAATGTAAAATAATTGGTTTAATAAAATTTATAAAAAAAAATAAATTACATGATGGATTGATGAAAAGGATTGATGGGAGATTAATTGGATGGATTAATTTCCGCAATATGGTATTGGAATAATTATCGGAAAAGAGGTTTTTTTTCTATAATTAGTTTTTTCCTCTTATTAAAATCAAAGACTAAAGATGATCAAGGACACTCGATGGTGGAGAAGCAATCTCCGGAGTCGAAGCTAAAATACAATGTATACATTAATTCATGTAAAATAATTGGTTTAATAAAATTTATAAAAAAAAAAAAAATTACATGGAGACCGAAGAGAATTACCAATCGACTTGATTGGGGAATAATGGAATTGAAATAATTATCGGAAAAGAGGTTTTTTTATCTAATTAGATTTTTCTTCTTATTAAAAACAACGACTAAAGATGAATAAGGACACTCGATGGTGGAGAAGTAATCTCCGGAATCGAAGCAAAAATACAATGTATACATTAATTAATGTAAAATAATTGGTTTAATAAAATTTATAAAAAAAAATAAATAAAAATAAATTACGTGGGAGGATTAATTGGATGGATTAATTTCCACACTATCATATTGGAATAATTATAAGAAAAGAGGTTTTTTTTTCTTTAATTAGTTTTTTCCTCTTACTAAAAACAAGGACTAAAGATGATCAAGGACACTCGATGGTGGAGAAATAATCTCCGGAGTCGAAGTTAAAATACAATGTATACATTAATTCATGTAAAATAATTGGTTTAATAAAATTAAAAAATAAATAAATATAAAATTATATTTTAAAAAAACTAAAAAACACTCTTCTAAAACGTACAAAATATTGTAATACTTAGTCGAAAATCCTGGGACACTTTGTCGACATTAATTAAAAGTTTCTGCCCCCCCCCCCCACACACTTTTTGATTAAGTATTACATTATTTTGTACTTTTTAGAAGCGTATTCTTTAGTTTTTTTTTAAATATAATTTAATAATAAAAAAATTAAGTAAAATTAGGAGGTGGGTTTCACATAAAATAAAACAAAATTGACTTTTGATTTGATCAATTTCGGGTTGTCAGCCCATCTTCAGGAGTTAGAAAACTATATCAAATCAAAACTCAATTTTGTTTTATTTTATTTTATGTGAAACACACCTCATAATTTTACTTATTTTTTTATTATTAAGAAATTTTTATTATTATTTATGAACTTAAAATTTCTTTCTTTAAATAATTGACCAAGTAACTGAAATTTTAAACACTTTAAGTGAAATTTAAATTTCTCGATCTAAATACCCATATTTAACAAGATTTTAAAGTTTTTATTTAAGAGAAGTTGCATAAGAATAAAAAACAAAATATATTTTAGAGAATTCAGAAGATTCGCTAAAAAAGTCATCATTCTTCAAGTATCTTTTAGAAAAGTCACCAATATTTGTGAGTACATAAAAAGTCCTTATAAAAAAAACCCCCATTAATTCGTAAGTAGATAGGTACATTCTAAAAAAAAACGCGGTCGCTCTCAGGTACACTTCGCCCCCAACCTCTTAAAGTTTGGACCCCTGTCTTATAACATTAAAACAATTTCAAATATATTGCGAACGCTATCAAACACGGTGTTAAGCATTACTCAAAATATATTTTAGCGACATATAAAAAGACATTGATGGATGATATCCCCATCTTACTCCTTCTTGAAACAAATTTAATAATAAAACAAAAATTGAAATAAATTCGGGAGAAGAAAAAACTAAGAAGCCAAGAAGGAAGAAATTCTGCTAAACAGTTTGATAGATTTGATCAAATTACTAGATTGTTTCAGGGATATGTAAAAATCGAGGACCCATTTAGTCACTCTTTGATCAAACCCGAAGCGACATTGTTTTAGAAAGAGTGGTTGGTGTCTTAAACCACGCGAAGCATCCTCACGCACACCCTTAACTGAGAAATTAATTAAATAAATAATATTAGCTTGTATTTGATTAAATAACCAATTTAATAATAACTCTGCGATATATATAAGGAGGAATCGCGAAAGAAAATTCGTTTTTGTTCTTGATTAAAATACATAGTGCTATTAGAATACATGCATTTTAATTAGGAGTTTAATTTAATCATAGTCAACGTAATCTTCTATGTATGTCTCTTGAGGTTCACTTTATTCCACCTTACAAGCTACAATGCTGCTATCTATCTCTTGAAAGGGCTAAATAAATACAATTAACTTGTTATAAAAATTTCTCCTTGTAAGATGATAATCTGTAAAATTTAATTTTGTTCATTATATAACCAGAACAACTAAATTACTTAAAATTTGCAATAATAAAGTCAAGAGAAAGATAATGGGATAAATAAATCTAATATAAGTACATAATAACAGAACAAATTTAATATATTATGTGAATTTCTAAAACTCGAGATATTTTAGCCAAGTCTCAAAACTCTTGCTCGATTTTTATTTTATTTTCAATCGATGCTCGGTAACTTTTTGCTTCAGTTAAAAGCTATATATTAATATTATTTTTAATTTAAAATTCTGATAAAATGATCGATTTTATTGGATTCAGAATTAAATAAAAAAATTGTGTAGGTGGAATCCATTCACGACAAAAGTGAAACATTTTTCTATTGATATATGTACTTTCTAATGGCTGGAAGTCTACAATTTATATCGAATTTCGTTGCTCTGAGATTTATGGTTGCGAAACGCAGGGGGGAGGGTAAATTCTCAAGTACGTAAACACCAACTTCCGGTTCTTCTATTTTAGCCAAAATCTTGTGGTACCTTTTCTATCCTCTAGATAGCTTAAGGTAGTTGTTCCGCCAAATGGATTATCTTAGGATTTTTTTGAAATTTAGACAGATCATTATTTAAATACTTCTGCATCGATTGGTGGCAAAACGAAATTTATGAACAATATAGTTCCGGAGATATTCAATTTCAAAAATCGAGTTTTTCAGGCTCTTTAACATTGCACTATACGGGATATCGGTAAATTTACATACATATTTAATTATAATTAAGAAACCCTTCTTACGATTTTTATAAAAAACTAAACTAAAATTAAACAATAACCAATACATACTTTAAGACAATTTTGATTCATAGTTACAACACAGTTTCAGAGATAATAAGGAATAAATAATGAAAAATGTATTAAAAAAAATTTACACTAAAACAATTTGGCAACAGCGCATTTATTTAACCAGCGAAAGATGTATAAAGCGTGCACGCGCTAGATTTTTTCAAAATTATAATTTTCATAAGGTGTAATGTAGGCGTTGATTACATTTGTTAAAAATAACAAAACGATTTTTATAGAAATAAATCGACCTTTAAAATGTATTTTATCTGTCATTTTAATATAAAAATATTCAATCTCTTACTATGGTGCCAAATTTGTCAAACGAGCACGGGATTGGCTAGAATTTGTACATAAACAGCAAAAAGTTTTGGGCTTATGAACTATGAATCCTTATTGTCTGTTCTATATACTCTAGCATTAACTTTTTTCTAGTCATCATCATCAGCCTGTCGATAGCGACAATCCACTGCTGAATATAGGCCTCTTCCATCAAATGGAAGGGGGTTGGCATTAAGTCACCACGCTTGCCAGACGGATTGGTGACTAGGAATCAGATTATAGCCGGTCAAATATCAATGCAGGGACTCGACTCGAACCCGGGACTCCTGCTTAGAAGGCTAGTGTCTTTAAGCTCTCGGCTAATCCGATTCCTTTTTCTAGTATTGTCGCGAAACAACTAGCTTAATTTTCAAGGCTGTGCGACTTACCGAAGACGAGATATGAACGATTAAAATATTTATTTTGCGACATGACTAATTTACACCCCTTCCTTTATTTCAATCGGATTAAAATTTATACACGACTAATAACTCATGGGATAAGATGAGTTCACCAGTTTTTAGCGAAATCGTTAGAGCCGTTTTCGAGAACCCGATTCTATATATTTACAAGAATTCCTTGTTTAATATAATAAGAAAGATAAGTGAAGTATTTGAATAAGTTTTCTTATTTTATTATTATGAATTTAAGTTTCTATTTGGTTTAATTCTAGTTGAACGTTTAAGATAACTTTTATAATTAGAGTTCAAGTATAAAAAAAAAATTCGCTACATACTATACTTTCTAGAGCGGGGGAGGGAGTCCAGGGGGCTTTCAGTTTATCAAATGAAAATCCATTTTTTCATAACTCGGATTACATTGTCATCATTTGTCGTCTTCAGTATTAGGATTCGAAACGTTATGAATAAACTAGATAATTTTATTCATTTTCTAATTTTTCCATGGGTGGTTAAACCCGAAAGAATCTTCGAGTAAATCAATTGAAAATACGCAGTTTTATGACTAGGACTATTTCTATCAACTATTGGAAAACTGCATTGCGTTCAGTCTACCTTCCGATTGATCCCGATAACTGTCATAGGTAATAAATTAGGCACTAACTTTATTATTAACTGATTATCGATGATTCTTTACTTATTGGAAAGGTGAACCTAGGGGTGCAATATAATTTGGTCAGTTCTGATGATTGATCACTATTAATGACATCACTAAAAGAGAAAAATAAAAATTTTTTAAGAAAAAATAAAAACCGACTTCAAAAAAATTAAATGCAACAAATAAAATACACTAAAAGGTATAAAATAATTATTATCTTATTTAGTTACAAGTAAACTACTAAATATTAACATGAAATTACTTTTTGAAGTCGGTGCCAAACAAACCATACCTATAAGCGAGCGTACCCACCAAACGTACTAAGTAAGATCCGTCGAGTGCGATTCATAAATGGTATAGTTTGGCACCGTCTTCAAAAAGTAATTTCATGTTAATATTTCGTAGTTTACTTGTAACTAAATAAGATAATAATTATTTTATACCTTTTAGTGTATTTTATTTGTTGCATTTAATTTTTTTGAAGTCGGTTTTATTTTTTTCTTAAAATTATTTTTATTTTTCTCTTTTTAGTGATGTTATTAATAGTGATCATATCATCAGAACTTGACCAAATTAATATGGCACCATCCCTAAGATAACACCTTTCCAATAAAAAAGAATCATCGAAATCGGTTAATAAACAAAGAAGTTAGGCCTGAACAAACCTAACAAAAAAGGTCTAATACCTATGAAAAAAAATGGGACCAATCGGAAAGTAGACTGAACTCAATGCAAAAAATTTTCAAAATCGGTTCACAATTGGCGGAGATATGAGGTAACATAGGCACAAAAAAATCAGTCGAATAGAGAACCTCCTCCTTTTTTGAAGTCGGTATAAAAATAGATAAAATGTTAATGAATAAAATAATTTTAATTATAATTTTAATTTAGCAAATTTATATGTAGATATTAATTATTTATCATGAAATATTTTTTTAATTAAAGAATCTAAAAAAAAACAACATAAAATATTGAATTACCATTCATCATTCAAACGAGATCAACTCTCGATGTTCAATTTATCGACGTGGCCAAATAGAATCATAAAAAACGTACTCATAAAATTTTTTTTACATTTTCCCAAGTGGTAGATTGGAAAACAATAAAAATCCGTTTCATAATTCTGCACTCTCTCCTTTAACACATTGCACCATCATTGTAAAAATAAAGTACCAAACAAATTAATAAAAATGTTGTATAATAGAGGTGTATAATTTATATCCTTGACTCAGAGAGAGAGTCTGTTTGGGACATGAAATGTATCCAAACATACGTTAATAATGATTAATCGTGAGTCCGAAATCCAAGGGCTTTAATACCTTCTAAAAGTTTCCGCCTGATCTCTATGAGCCTGTTTCAGATTCTAAATCAAGAATAAGAAGAAAATACATGAATAAACTCTAATAACCTTTGGACAAAGATATCATACATTTAACACGACGTTTAGCGCATGCGCTAAAAGTAGAAAATACATTTTTCTTAAATATTCAAAAAATTTTCCAAACTCCTATAACTAAAAATTAAATTCAAAAAACGAATTGAATTATTGGTAAGCTTTATGCTTCGATTTTTTCTGCATATTTGAATCGTATATTATAAAACAGAAATATGTAGTAAAATACAAATACCAAAACGAATTTTCTACCTCTTTCCGTGAGTTATTGTGGGTACAGAAGTAAAAAAATCATGTACAGAAATCAATAAGGTTCTCCTCTGCTTGATGTCATTTATTTCTCTTTATGAATTAACAACTCTGCTTCTCTCAAAACAAAATCTATTCAATTAAAAATCCCTACGGCAGGCCATAGGAAGAGGTAGATTCAGAAGGGGCTCTACCCCCCTTTAGATTGCTCCTATCAAAAACTTTTTAGACACAAGTTGTAGCTAATTAGTTGAATATTACCCATTTGCAACCAAACTGGTATCCTCTTTATTAACGTTGTTATGCATTTTTTAAGATTTCAACCCCCCCACCATTTCCACTCCCTTGGGTCTGAAGTCACCAAAAACTAATCAGTTCTTGTTTACATCAAGACTAAATTTTGTGCCAAATTTTATTGCAATCGGTTGAACTTTGCTGCCCGCAGATCACCCACAAAATTGCGACACATACCCCCTCCCCCCACATACCCCTATATATGTATATAAACATTTGAATGGAGAGTGGTTTTGGGGTCTAGGGTCCAGAAGTCGCACGGTGCATAAGAGTGAGCACAATAGGTATTATATAGTATAGTATTTCTTCGAAATCTACCTAAAAATCATGGTTTAAAATGATTTTTTTATACTTGTTATAAAAACAAAAGAAAAACAAACACTTTTTTGAGTAAATTTAATACTATGGCCGGAAGCAGAATTTATTAATCTGATTCTGGGAGCATAATTTATTATTAATTCTAATTCTCTAGCGTACCGATTACTTCAAATAGCACTTTTATTGTTAGTCATTTTGATAACATTTTCAGGTACTGAAGAATATTTTTAAAATAAAATCGTGTTTTTTAACATATGTATTTTTATTTTATTCGTTAACTTTAAGAAATGTGCACGTAATGCCCCTTGACTTTGGCTGCGAAACATGATCAGAAATTTGAGCTCTTCTCCCTAAAATTGCCAAAGATATCCATAAAGGATTTTCTGCCAATGTATAAATTAAATTCAAGGGTTGAGAGGAAATGTGGGGAAGGCAACCCTCTACTCTCGAAGGCCTTTCGATAGATAAGTTAACCATACTGCTGGGGTTGTCTGACAATACGAGAATCCTGTATAGGAAGGGGTGTTTTATAAGCTTTTAGTCAAAATTGTGTTACATGGTTTAACCCGACAAACAAATAAACTAACAGAAACCAATTAAAATAAAAACATGTAATTATGTAATATGATTATTAGGGTGTTTCATTTTAGGGCAACATTTTTTTTCTGTCCTAGTTGAGAAACTGATAATTTATAGAAAAAAAAATATTATAGCTGGAAAAAATATTCTAAGTCAATTAGGAAATAGGAAAAGAAATTTCGGTTTCAATTTGATTTTTAGGTATTTAAAATTTTTTTTGAAAAAAATGACCATTTAACTTTTGTAGAGCATACAATTTGCTACAATAATTTTCAAGTTACAGAACATTAAAGTTTACTTTGGTCGTACAAACTTGAGTCTAATAAAAAATTTTGTAGCAAATTTTATGCTCTACATAAGCTTAATGATCATATTTTTCAAAAAATTTAAATACCGAAAAATCAAGTTAAAACCAAATTTTTTTGCCATATTATTTAAATGGGATATCGAATTTTTAAATGAGCTAAGCCCCGAATTGTCCTAGAATTTTTTTTTTCAGCAGAAATATAGTTACCTTTTTACTTTCACATTTATATTTTATATTATTGAATGATCTCAGAGATGAAAAAATTTAATTTCATTTTGTGACCTCTAGATGGAAAGAATCGATGCCCTTAATAGTTTGAAACCGAATATAGGATACGCGTACGTATGTGTGAATGTTCCCACCTGCGTTTCGCCCAACCATAAGTTTCAGAGCTACGAAATTCGAAACTTAATCCCGATATAGGCTAGAAGGAGTACAGCAAGCTTTTTAACCACTTTTTAACTTCTCGAGCTATATGAGACGGACATTCCGGACGGGGCCCGGCCTTAGTTAATAATATTAATAATTTTAAATTTAATGTGCAGTGCTGGGCTGGCCTTCCCCGACAAATGACCTTTCTGCGGTGGCCAGCACATTTTGAACGATTTATTTTATTAATACTACTTATCATATTTATTTATTGTTTTCTTTTTATTTATTTATCTTAATGTATTAATCGCACTGTACAGTTGTGGGACACTGTTGGTGCACCCAACACTCTGGCCGCTGTTCTGGAGATATTGATCTACCGGCGCCCATATATGCGTTGGTCAAATTATTAGCCACAACATCTGGCGCTTCGTTTGGACGGCTGATGAGGTGTTTGTTAAATGATTATTTGTAAAATATCTGTTATCTTCTTTGTAAAGGGCTGCCCCCCTCTGTGTGGCACATTAAATCAGTCAATTGAAATCGGAACACCGGAAGTTAGTTTTCTTAAAATTATCAGTTTCTCAACTTGGACAGAAAAAATTGATGCCCTAAAATGAAACACCCCAATGATTATGAATAAAACTTGAGCACGCGGTGTGGGTTTATACTGAAATATTTTTAAATTATAATCGTAGTTTGAATGAAGTTGGTGGTGTTTCACAGAGAGGAAAAATAAAATAATTTGAGTTAAACCATTTAATTTTTAAATTCTTAATATATTTCAGGCTGTTAGCCCATCATCGACTAAAAGACAAAGTGAAGAAACGGAAAATTGTTTATTTTTTGGCAGTGTGCTTATGTGGTCTTGAATGAATTATTTATCAACCAATAGGAAGGTTTAGAAGTGGGGAGATTTGAGAATTTAAAAATTAAATGGTTTAACTCAAATTAATTTATTTTTCCTCACTGTGAATACTACCAACACCAACATATTATAATGTAATAACTATGTATTCAAAATGTAATATAAATTAAACAACTACCTTTATTCGATTAAGATAATTATAAATTAATTAAATTGAACATTTGATGTTGATCGATTGTTTGTTAAATGAAGGCTACAAAATTAATAATTTGAACATTTCCTTTCTAATTACCCTAAAATTATATTATATAATAATTGAAATGTTTAATGAATCAAGTTAATAAAATTGATGAATTCTTTAAGAAAATTTTTATCAATATATGTTGTTGCTGATATTAATTCTCACCTTTCTTTCACTTTCATATACTAAGACTTACCATATGGAAAAAACTTCAACAGCTATTGACGATAGCGTTGTGAACGAGCTGAAAGTACCTGAGTCCAAAGATTTCAGTAGTTAAGTAAAATATTATGGTCTAATTGAAAAGTTTTTATTTTGCCGAGAGTAGCAGAATTGTTGAATCATAAAGAGAAACAAAGAGGTTGTCCTCTCATCATCATCATTGAGTATACAGTCCTAAGACTGGTTTGATGCAATAATCCGTCTCCACTCGACTCTGTCCCCCGCCAGCTCTTTGACCACTCTAAATGTCTGGCATCCCATATCCCCAATTATTTGGTTGAAATATTCTAATCTGGGTCTTCCCCTTCCCCCTTTCTTTCCCACCTCCCCCTCCATGATATCCCTAAGTAGTCCCCCATGTCTCAGTGTGTGCCCCATCATCTGACCTCTTCTCTTCTTCAGACTCTTCCACAAGGTTCTTCTTTCTCCGATTCTTCCAAGATCTTCTTCATTTGTAATTTTATCCATCCATTTTATATTCATCATTCTTCTGTAGCACCACATTTCGAAAGCCTCTAATCTCTTTCTCTCCGCTTCTCTAATTGTCCAGGTTTCACACCCGTATATGGCTATGCTCCATACATATGTCTTCAATAGCAACTTCCTGTTTTCTAAGCTGATTGAGGAGGAGCATAGTAGTTTTTGTTTTGAATTAAACCCCATTTTTGCTTGGGCAATTCTTGATTTAATTTCGTTTTTGCTCCTCCCATCCTATGTTATTTTACTTCCTAGGTAGCGGAATTCCTTAACTCCTTCTAGGTTTTCTTGGTTAATTTTGATGTATTCCTGTCTCGTTTGTTCTTTTTTTGTACATACTAGGACCTTGGTTTTATTCTTGTTTATTTTCATTTTGATTTCTTCTATTAGGATTTGGTTAATTCCATTCAGAGCGTCCTCTAATTCTTTTTTATTGCTTCCTAGAAGGGCAATGTCATCGGCAAAATCTTAACATAGCGATCTTTTGACCTTGGATTTCGATACCTGTATCAATTTTGTCTTTGAATTCTTTAATCGCTTCTTCTATGTATAAGTTGAAAATCATGGGTGACAGCACACATCCTTGTCTTACTCTGTCCTCTGCTTGATGCAAATTCCATAAACATACACACATATAATACATACATACCTATAATGTCTAACTGGCTTGACTGCAAAGTAAGAACAAAAATTTTCAATATCGACGCGACACTGAACCCATGTCAAATAATATTTATAATTAAAAAAAGACTGATGATGAAATATATATATGTGGGTATGTTTATTTGCATCAAGCAAAGGACAACCCCTTTGTTTCTCTTTATGAAAAAAAAATATGGTGTGGTTAATTTCTGTGTGCTTTTGGTTTATCCCAGCATTCTCAAGCCCAGTCTTATTACTTGAATACCATTAAGAGAATATTAGAAGTTAAATCATCTTCCGTAGAAATTGCACCGACTATACTCTTAAGTTAAATACCATTGCTGGGATTACAACGCTAAACGTACTTAACTGAATTCAAGGTAAAGCAACAGGAAACCAGCCTTATGAACAATATTCCAGAATATTAAAATATGTGGTATATGTTGTGAGGGGTGGCACTCAGGAATCCCGAATGTCAAAATCCAGATACCTCAAAATCTCGACAGCCAAAATCCCGAGAAGCAAAAATTCCGACATTCGAAAATTAAGACGTATTTTAATATTTTATTAACCATTTTTAATATTTACAAAAATATTATATAGTATCTATATATATTTGACAAGATTAAGGTAATTAACACAAAAAGTACATAATTGAAATACCAAAATAATAAATAAATTAAATCAATCTTTTTAAAACATATTTAATTTTACAAAACTAATGCGTAGTAATTATTTCTATATTTATTTTTTAACAAAAGCTGTCTGGGTCCCAAAAGTGCTTTTTAGCACTATTAGTGCCACCCGAGGGTTTTCGGTTTTGTAATGTCTGGTTGATTAGAAAAAAAAATGGGGGCCCGAAACACAACACGCCCGGACTAAATCTCGTGACGCCAACCGAACCGTCTAAAAACCAGCCCGAAATGGAGGTATACGAGCCGAACTGAATATATCCTAACCGAACCGAACTGGCGACCACTTTCTATATTCGAATTTATATGTAGGGGTGAAATAGGTCTACACATCTATTAAAAGAAACAATTCCTAGTTTAAACTGATTTTTGATATTGTAGTAAATTTAAATCTAAAAACACTCCCCTATTGTGAGATAGTTTCGGTAGTGTAATTTCCAGCACTCATTTCAAAAATCAATTTTTGAAAAAATCGATTTTAATACACCCTAATTGCTTCAAAAGGCTTATTTGGACGGATAACTTTATGCTATTTCAAATATAAGTTATAAGATGGTTTGAAAAATTATATAGTACTTAATTGAATACAAAAAATCGCGAGCGCAGCTCACCGCACGCCCGTAGTATGAGATTTATTCAAAATTTTCATTTTTGTTTGTTTGTGTTCTTATTTATGTTTGTAAATGTCTGAAATATAAAGACAACTATTTTTCAAACATATTTTTTCTCTTCCGTCTCTTTGGTTTCGTATCTAGGATAGGACAGGAAAAAAGTCCGGAGAAAGTTTCTTCTGGGGCCATGATATTTGTATTTTCATTACGAAGAACTGATTCTGATTTGGTCTATTTAGCTTTAGAACTATATAAAAAATACATACACGTTCTAAGCTTGAAAAGTTGTAATTAATATGCTAAAATTTTGCTCAAATTTAATTAATAATCTGTACTTTTGTAGCAAGCTTAAGCTCAAATCGCTAGCTGACAACTCTCCAAAATTGACAGAGAGTTTTGCAAAAGTTTCGACTTTTAGGAAGAATCTTATCTACTATGAAATTATCTGAAGATATTTAAATATTTGAATTCTAAATAATATTTGTAGTTTGACTATTCTTTTGATCTAATGATTTTCAATCAAGTTCCAGCCTATTATTTTCATTCAGATTGATTTTTCTGTTGTATTTATTCATATTTTTCTTTTAAAGAAACATTCGAAAAGAGATTGAATGAAATAAAAACAAAATTTTTAAAATGGATTTTATATGTATCTATCCAAACATTTAAAAATTACCAGGAAGGAAACAAATCAAATCCATTTGGATGATTTTTATTGTATGATTGTCAAAGTTAGAAGAGATCCAAATAATAACGATCGAAACCTATTCTGTGCATTCAATCTGGAGTGTGCGTGTCTCCTCCCTATATATATTATATATACCATATATATATATGGTTGAATGATGGTGGCTGGGAAGGTCGATTCCCTTGGTTCATGTCGGCGCCTGGTGTTCGGCTTATCTGTCAGCTTTACATATTATCTAAATTGGAATTTAGTCTAATTCTAAATGTTGCAAAATAGAAATTCTATCTTTCTATTCTATATTATTAGGTGTTATAAATTTTCTATCTTTGTTTTTATAAAACGATCTAACCTTATAAATAGAAGCAGTAGCGTAACTATTACGTTTGAGGCCCATGGCGAATTCATCGGATGGAGCCCTGCCTCACTGTAAAGAAGCTAAACCATGGTTGTAGTTTCTTTTTAACCTACTTCAAAAAAAGGAGGAGGTTCTCTATTCGACTGATTTTTTTTTGTGCCTATGTTAGTTACCTCATATCTCCGCAAATTGTGAACCGATTTTGAAAAAAAAATTGCATTGGGTTCAGTCTACTTTCCGATTGGTCCCATTTTTTTTTCATAGGTATTAGACCTTTTTTGTTAGGTTTGTTCAGGACTAACTTCTTTGTTTATTAACCGATTTCGATGATTCTTTTTTTATTGGATAGGGGTTATCTTAGGGATGGTGCCATATTAATTTGGTCAAGTTCTGATGATATGATCACTATTAATAACATCACTAAAAAGAGAAAAATAAAAATAATTTTTAAGAAAAAAATAAAAACCGACTTCAACAAAATTAAATGCAACAAATAAAATACACTAAAAGGTATAAAATAATTATTATCTTATTTAGTTACAAGTAAACTACGAAATATTAACATGAAATTACTTTTTGAAGACGGTGCCAAACATACCTTTTATGAATCGCACTCGACGGATCTTACTTAGTACGTTTGGCGGGTACGCTCGCTTATAGGTATGGTTTGTTTGGCACCGACTTCAAAAAGTAATTTCATATTAATATTTCGTAGTTTACTTGTAACTAAATAAGATAATAATTATTTTATACCTTTTAGTGTATTTTATTTGTTGCATTTAATTTTTTGAAGTCGGTTTTTATTTTTTCTTAAAAATTATTTTTTAATAAGTCACTATGTAAAGTACGTACAACCGCTATTATAATTATTGTTGCATTTTTCGTTGATTTTCTAGTAACTTTTAATTTAAAGGACGTTTTGGATTGAAATAACAATTTGATTTTTAGTCAAAATTTCAATTATTAAAATTTATTTTTTGGTGCTTTCTGTTCATCAAAAGTGTTAATGACAAGATCAAAGTTCAAATTTCGGGTTATGGAATGTTCGATGGATAGAATAGCTAAGTTGTGTAACCTTTCTTGTCCCATAGAATTTCTTAAATATGTTTTTATCAATTTTAATTTTGAAAATGATCGCTCGGCACTAGCCGTAATCGCAGGAATGGTTACAAATAACAAAAATACAATGCACACTTCAGGAAAGCAAGAAGACATAAAATGATTCTTCATGATTAATAAATCAGCAAGATCTCTTATATAAGATGACTTTTCTATTTCGTGTCTAAAAGTGGGTGGAAAACTGAGAATTTCCTTGACAAACGAGACTCGAATTTTGTAATAATAAATGTTAGGATCCTCCTGTGGTCGTGGCCCTTTCGGACCGGGGCCCCCCTGAGGCCGGGGGCCCGTGGCATTTTGCCCGAGATGCCACCCTATTGTTAAGCCACAGAATAGAAGGTAGAAATTTAGAATAGATGTGTGAAAAAGTAAGGATCAAAAAATAAATATTTTACTAATTTAATAAATATTGAACATTTCGTAGTAATTCGGTTAAAAGAGAGAGGAATAAATTTAAAGTTTGGTATTCATCTGAAAATAATTGGTTGGTATCACTGGAAGATCCTGCTCAATAATATACAATGTTTTGTCTCTTGAGTGTGGAAATGGACTTGTAAGATAATTGGTATGCAGATAATTTGAACAAAAAGAATAAAAGAAACAAACAAATAAATTAATAAATAATTAATTGAATCTTGAATTGTTATTCTATCGATAAAACAATAAATTAAAAATTGTTATTTCCAAACTCCTGTTACAAATGAAAATGTAATTCTTGATTAAAAGAATACATTCAGTGAACAAGAAATATTTATTGTTCATTTGAATACTAAATAATATGAAAATGAATTTCGTGTTTTTCTTTCAAACAGTTGATTGAAATTAAGAAAAATACAAATAATCAACTAGTTGAAGTTTATGTTAGTATGGGATTGGCGGTGAATATAAACTCAAAAATGTAAATGGTATTCCATAAGTTCATATATATGGTATATCAGCGACGGTTGGTGACTTTTCAACCAGGGGATGCTGTCCAAAAAAGTACCCTTCATTATTTAAAATATTATTTTAATTTTCGCTTTTTTTGCAAATTTCATCGAATATGGCTACATTTTCGTTATTTATCAAATTTAACATTAGATTTAAAAAAAATATATTTTGAGACCTTCGCCCCAAATGGAAACTGTTTTGTGTGAGAGGGTAGGAGACAGAAATTAAATCTTTTGACTTAAACTCCACAGTCCCTGAGATGGAAATCGACCATCTTCTACAATGAATCAGCAGCCTGTCCTATAAGAAAATCTTAAATTTCTCCTAATTCTATTCCTATAAGCAAGCTATGACTTGTCTATGGCACTCTTAGTTATTTTAAATCTTATATATTGAGAATTCTTAGAAATAGATTAGTCCAAAGATTCCTGAATCATCTTTATTTATTCCTTTTTTTATATTATTACTATTTTAATAGTTCCTCAGCGAGAACAATTTTCATTCGACTAAAACTCGTCTGAACTTGTCTTTGACATGCTTGAACTGGAAGATAAGTATATCAGGCAGGGACTTCAAACCTTCTGTCAGTGCTCTTTTTAGAAAAATCATTCATTTTAATTGCCCCTTGAAACTATGGAACAGTTTTTTTTATTTCGAGAACCAATATAGTTTTCAAAACAAAAAATTGAAATGACGGATAATTATTTGAAAATTTAAAGATCCTCCTGAAATTTAGAAGTCGATATTTATGAAAATACTCTAAACGTTTGAAATTTTAGGGATGCGCATCATCAGCATCCATGGACCGCACGCCACTGATATTTATGTATTTTTTTTAGGCAATTCCATAGTCTGTGACTATTAATTTTTATCTGATATCTCTTAACTTTGTGGTGGAAGAGAGTCCAGCGACTCACTCCACAAGCACGTAATCACTTTGTTCATATATAATTATATTATATAATACAAAAGAAAATCAAAGTTTTTCAAATCCTCGTCCAGTTTTCACTTTTGAGAAAAAAAAATTCATTTCAGAGAAAAATAAATTACTTTATAAAAAAGTTTTTCAAACTCCCTTATAAGCATTGCGTGTACTTGATGTAACATTTTCTTGCATTTTGTGCTTAAGAAAATCTCATGGTTTTATCTCATTCACAACCAACTAGTTTTATTCCGCTAAGGGGCAAAATTTTCCAATCAGTTGTTGTTTGTCCAGAGCGAGTGGATTAGATCAAGCCAAGAGGAAAGTACAATCGAAAGTGGAAATAATCGCGGTAGTAACATATTATTAGGTCAATTAACCCTTTTAATATAGTATAAGTTCATGCTATTAGTTTATGTGAACTAACCACTAACGTGTGAGATCGCATATAGCGACTTGTAAAAAAATTCACAATCATTTTTCTTTTTTATACTAACACAGAACATAATCTAATTGTAAGTGCGTTCTTATTGAGATAGGGCATCCGCATTAACAATTAAAGCCCTTTTGGAGAAGTTTGTTTACTCGCGTAGGATTAACGACGACTGAAACATTTTCTGAATATTAATAATAATTTTTTAAATTAATTAATTAATAATTTTCTTTGTTTAATATAATTGGGTTTGCTAATTAAAGGATTTAATCAGGAGATGCGAGATAATTTTTCTAAAATCAAAATTTGGATAAAATAACTTTTTTTCACCTCGGAGATAAGTTCTCAAAGACCCACATTTTATTTTTTTAAATATAAATGGGAAATTAAAAAATAAATATTGGAAGAAAATTAATAAATGAAGAAATGACTCCATGAGATAGACGGAGCCTTCTTTAATAAATGAATAGGATTAGACCATTCTCCCAGATGTTATTGATTTTTATATAATCAATTTGAACATGAAATGTCAAGATCAAAATTAAATTTTTAATCTTCCAAAATAAGGTTTTGATATTTTAGCGCCTGTGCAATGCAACCCGTAATGCAAAGCGTTTGATTCGAATGCATATTCTACCAAAGTCCAGGCGGCACAGAATCTTTCTAATCACAACAGAGTGGTAATCTTTTATAGTCTTCTTAATTATTGGGACCTCTAAAGATATTATCATTTTGACCTTGCGAAATTTTGTGGGCTATATCTATATACTATATGCCTTAATTTTAAAAATAATACAGAAATATTAAAAATAAATAATAATTAATTAATTTCTATGGTAACCAAGGGGATGAAACGCTCTGACATACAATGTAATATACATAATTAAGATAGTTTTTCACTAAGATCACAATGTCCCTAAAATGTAAATTCTTTTTAAATAAATAATATTTATTATTATTGATTCTTTTTAAATAAATAATATTTTATTATTATTGATTTTCAAGAGAAATTAAATTTTAGTTTTAACCTTCTTTTTTTTTAGATATAATTTCAAAAATTACACAAATAAATTAATTTCCTTTCATATTGGAGGACATGAGAGATTATGTTGTAATGGCATGACTGTACAATTAAACAAAATAACACTTATTCATTTTCAAACTAGATGTACATTATGTTCAATAGATATATCAAATTAATCCATATACGAGACAAGGCTTCACTATATAATAAATCATTCATATTAGTTTTATTTATTTATTTCATATTTAAAAAACACAAAATGTATTAATTTTCGCCAGCTCGTTTATTCCTGCTATTCAAAGGAAATTATAGTCTTTTAACTCTATATACATTTAAAATGGGTTTAGTTTTTTTAATATTTTATTTTTTCTGGAAATTCTCAAAAAAGTTGATAATCGTCCCCCCTTATCATCAACTAGCCTGTCAAAGAGAGGGTTAAAAAAGCAACTATATGTAAAATATACTATTTAAAATGGGTTTAGTTTTTTTAAAATTAATATTTTATTTTTTCTGGAAATTTTCAAAAAAGTTGATAAGGGTCCCCCCTTATCATCAATTAGCCTTCCAAAAGAGGGTTAAAAAAGTAACTTTTTTCTAGATATTCAAACGAAAATATACTCTTTTAAACCTATATAAAATTTACTATTTAAAATGGGTTTAGCTTTTTTGATCTCATCCGTCTTTACTAGTAAATCAACATATTATAACCTTTAGGCTTTCAACTCCAATCCAAAGTTTCTTCTTATTTTCACGATGCTAGGATCCTTTCCGGACTAAAGGGGCTGCATCCTTTTAGTGGAACAACTTATGGCATCAATATCATTTAAAAAAAAAATACTTTTTTTAAGTTTTTTGACTATTTTTTAAGGCAAGCGTCAGAAATCAAAGCATCATTTTAAAATTATTTTCTTTGTTTATTTTATAACTAGCTGCAAGGCCTGCCTTCGGCGGCCCTCTTGCTAGCCAGGGGGCACGCCCACTGGACCTCCCGCCCTCGAATCCCACCCTCACCCCTACTCCCACCCACCACCCCCGCCCCCACCCCCACCACCCCAACACTCCATTCAGCACCCTAACCCACTACCCCACCCATAAACCCCCCCAGCACCTCCACTCCGCACCCATTCCCAACCCCCGCCCCCACACCACAGCCCGCACCCCACCCACCTCGGATCCCGCACCCCACCTACCCCGTGCCCTCCAACCCTGCGCCCCCCGCTATGCCCCTGGACTCCACCCCACACCAGCCCCTTCACCCCCACCCTACTCCGCCTCACTCCTCACCCCACCCCCATTCCACCCCCGCACCCAGTTTTTGCATTTCTAGCCTTCTAGTGACCCACAGATTATGTATACAAAATTTGGTTGAGTTTGACCCAAGAGAAAGAATTTTCATTTTTTGACCCCTCCCCTCCACATTTTGGGTGGTTAGTTTTTGCATTTCTAGCTCTCTAGAGGCCAGAGATTATGTATACAAAATTTGGTTGAGTTTGCTCCAAGGGCAAGCATTTATATATTTTCACCTTTTCACAAAACTTTTTGGGTGGATTTTTGGGGAAATTTTTTTAAACACAAGTTATCAGAAATCACATCCCCTACAACTTTGTTTTTATAAAATTTGCCGTAGGGTTAATAGTTTAGGAGTTATTTGATAATTTTCATTCGTGCGCCCCCCCCCCCAAAACCCCCTTCTGGGGTCAAAATATCAAAAGGTTATATAGTTAAAAACGTAAGTTAGAAGACATCTGATGTAAATATGAAATTTCATAATAATTCCTTCAGCCGTTTTTACGTGAATCGTGAGCAACTTTTCGGAAACCACTGAAACAGACAGACATACGCATACATACATACAGACATACAGACAGACAGGCAGAAATTTTGTTGAGGGTGTTTTCGTTCATAACTTTGCTTGAAACGTGTGCAACCAAAATTTGGCGTGATTTGGAGCAATGTACAGACAAAACCTTAATTTTATATATATAGATTCCTCTGAATATTTTAAATGTGCGAAAAGAGTCCAGCAGACCTCTGACTTCATGCTATTGATTCGTTTTCAAATAATATATTACTTATATTCCCTTTTTTAGAGCACCATATTAGTCATTTTTTAATTGTATAAGAATGAATATCATTAACAATCTTATAATAGTATTAACCCTAGAACGCATAAGCCGGGCCAGTCACGCCCGTCCCAACTTTTCTTTTCAATAACTTTCAGAAAAGATGTCCCTTAATTTCAAGTTTTTACTATTCCTTAATTAATACATAAATAAAAGTATTTTTAAAGAATTTTTCTTAAAAAAAATTTATATACCTAATTTTTTCTTTAATCCAGTTTATAAACACAAAGTCACAAGATGGGAACTTTCCGTGTATTAAAACTGTAAAAAGAGTAAAAAAGTATTGATATATTATTTATTTTTATAAATCCTGATATAAATTAATAAACAAAATGAATATAATTATTGAAGAATGTATTATAAACCAATAAACCTATAGTGGTTCGTGGCTTTGTGTACAATTTTTCATTTTTTTTAGGTCGAGTAAAAAAATATATAAAAACAGTAAAAATGTATTGATTTTTTATTGATTTTTTATATATCTTAATAAAAAAACATGAATACAATTATTGAATAATGTGTTATAAATCAATTAAACATATAGTGGGCCTGACAGGCTCTGCTCGCCACTTTGTGTTTGTGAAAAGCTTGTGCATTCTAGGGTTAACTAAACTAAATGAACTTTCGAAGTTTCACTTCTATCGTGGGATATTCCTAGAATAGCCACACACTCTATTTTTACTTTACAATACAGGTTATAGTCAAGTATTTTAATCGTGTATGAAAAAAGTGTTTTTTTCTTATTTTTTTTCAAAAATATCTAAAAAACGACTGAAACTATTTTGATTAAAAAAATTGAGCAAAACCATGGCATTTCGGTCTACAAAAAAGCCCTAATAAGTGAACATCGAAAAAATTTATATTTTTCGAGATAATAATTGTTTTGTCAAAATGTCTGTTAGTTAGTCTGTTAGTCTGTGCGTTACCAAATTTTTGTGGACGAGCTACTCTCAAAAACTAGTGTGAATATCGAAACCAAATTTCACACGTAGTTTTGGTCCATTGAGATTAAGATCTGATTAGATTTTGGTGCATATCGACCCAAAATTAAGAGGGATGGGGGGGGGGGGGTTAAAAATTAAAAATCTAGGCCATTTGAGCAAACTGAACCAAATTTTGTATACATAATCAGTGGGACCCCAGAAGTCTAAAAATTCAAAAAACTAACTGCCCAAAATGGGGGGGGGGGGTGTATGGTCAAAAGATGAAAATCTAAGATCTTGTACCAAACTCAACCAAATTTTGTATACATAATCAGTGGGCCCACAGTAATCTAAAAATGCAAAATCTAACCGCCCAAAATGGGGGGTCAAATAATGAAAATATCGGTTCTTGTACCAAAATCAACCAAATTTTGTATACATAATCAGTGGGTCACCAGGAGTCTAAAAATGCAAGAACTAACCCCTCGCCTACATGATTATAAATAATTTTATTAAATATTAAATATAAGTGAGGGGCCAGGTTGTATGGTAAAGTCAAGTGGATGGCCACTTCAGAACACGTCAGCTTATTATAATAGTGAAACGATTTCAAATCTGCACAGTCGCCATTTGTGAGAATATAACTTCTCCCCTTTCATGAAATGAAAGGATAATGAAAAAGTAAAAAATATTTACTGGATTAGTTTTGAGATCAATAACCAGCGGAATCTATTAAATTTTAAATCTTTCGGCATAAAATTTATTTCTGTTTTGACAAGAAGGTCTCATCTGCTCTCTTCCATAGAGGCGGAAACAAATTGGCACCATACTCGAATAGCTCCAGGTGGCAAAAAGGGTTGAGAGGCTCTGGCTGTGAAGGGCGGGGTTCCCTTAATCTCGAGTGAGGCCGAGTGGCAACGTTTATTTAATGCAAATGAGAATTTCATTTTTACGAGACCACCAAGTAATCGCACTTTGTACTTACACCACACAGCGTAATTAATTACGTTAATTACATGAGACAACTATTTCAATTTAATTTAACCATTTATAGGCCACCTTAAAAAAGACCAAATCCAGGAGAAAAATAATTAATATTCATTAAAAGGAATGTTACTTGACATGACAGGATGCTCTATATTTTCATAAAAAATATCATTTAATTAATCTAGAAAAATGACTTTAAAATTTGATTTCTTTTAAGATTTGGGAACCCTGTTGTTATTAATATTAACAAACAAACTTAGACATATAATTAATTAAAAATTAAATCACTTAAAAGTTTTCACTAGAGGTTTTCAAAACCATCTCAAAGATTGCATTTTTAAATAAAGTGTTATTGTCATAATAAACAGATAATGTATAATCATTATTAAAGATTATATAATAGATGAACCTTCTTGTGTTTGGGAATATTTTCTAAAATACTTATAAATTATAAATAGAACATTTTATCTTTTATATATCATCTCACCAGCTTTAAGGATTAGTACTAATGGCCTGTTTCAGCATGTCGTTCTATCTCGCCCTAAAGCAGTTGCGCTACGTCTTTTCTTCCTTATGTTTTGTGTTCCACTGTAATCTTCGTGAGCCTCTCAAAAGTAATTTTTTTGTTGACAAAGTAAAGCACGCCTTGCGAACGAAGAATAAGGAATTTAGATGTTAAGATGGAGACACCGTTAAATTTTTTATTCTTGATAGATGTTAAATAAAATTGGAGCCAATTTCCTATTGAAATAATTTTTTATTTAGCCTCTCGACCACCTTTCAGATCCTCATTGTTAACCTGTAAGGGTCTAGTGCCCTAAACCCTAGGGGGAAAATAGCTCGCTGTCTCTATTTCGATATATTCTGGTTTGAAATTGAGCGGCGGGTCCCCTCTCCTTGAATAAGCGTACGGACCTAGGACCAGAAGAGAGAGATCGAAAGAGAACTTGAGATTATATATAATTTTTTACTTTAACATTTCTATTCATAGAATATAATGTGGAAGTATTGCGATGCCCTGGGTCCTGACTCTTTGAGAGCTTGTATCTCAGAGATGAAAAAAGTTAATTTCATTTTGTAACTTCTAGATGGAAGGAATCGATGGCCTTAATAGCTGCAAACCAGATTTAGGACATCAAACCAGAAATTGGGGTCCCCAGGGGCCAAAAATCCATTGATCAGTGCGTATGTACGTATGTATGTACCCCCCTGCGTTTCGCAACCATAAGTCTCAGAGCTACGAAATTCGAAACTTAAGCTCAATATAGACTAACTAAAACGAGTACAGCAAGCTTTTGGTTGAAATCGGTAAACCGGAAGTGGACATTTACATGAAAGATTTTTCGTTTTTTTTTATTTTCTCAAAAACGGCTCTAACGATTTTTTTTAAAATTAGTGTATTTATCAAGTGTCATGAGTTATTAGTTGTATCAAATTTTTAATCCGATTGTAAAAAAGGAAGGGGTTGTAAATTAGGAGTGTCGTAAAATGAATATTTTAATCGTTCATATCTCGTCTTCGGAAAGTCGCAGATGAGCCTTGAAATTTAAAACTTAGGCTATCTAGAGGCTAGAAGAAGTATAACAAGATTTTTGCTAAAATAGAAAAACCGGAAGTTGATGTTTATGTACGTAAGAATGTACCCCCCCCCCCCTGCGTTTCGAAACCATAAGTCTCAGAGATACGAAATTCGAAACTTAAGCTTGATATAGGCTAAAAGAAATACATCAATCTTTTGGTTGAAATCGGAAGACCGGAAATTGACATTTGGACAAAAGATTTTTCGTTTTTTCTCAAAAACGGCTCCAACGATTTTTGAGAAAATAAAAAAAAAACGAAATAAAGGATGGGGGTGTAAATTAGTAGTGTCGCGATGACTTAAAATAAATGAAAATGTGAAAGTTGTGTGATGACCACACCAAATGTTTTATATTTTATAATTGAGGAGACATTATTTTGTTTTATTTAGAGATTGGATTTCATTTTTGTTGGACATATCACCTAAAGGGACTCTCTTGAAGGACGGCACCCCATGTGAACCTGTCTCAATAGACGATTCGGAGGACCGAACAGGACCCAATACCCTAGCTGCCAGATAATTTCTTTTCATTGTTTTTTTTTATTTTACATATTTGTCTTCCATTTTTTAATTTTTTTCTAATTAGATTTCTCTTAATAATCTCTCTAATTGTTTAATAAGAACCAGTAGAGTTATTTTTTGTTTGTTCACTTAAGCTAGTTCTTTCAGAAATCCAAAAATTCAAGAAGTCTCTGAAACTTGGATTATAAGTCATTAAAAGCATAATACACACACTGTTAAAATTTGAAGACGATTTACCACACCAAACATGAAATAATTGCAATTAAAAATGACATCTTTTACATATGGTAGATAGCGAAAGGGTGGGGAAATGATCATTATTTTATTTTTTTCATTGAAGGACTTTCACCATCTTGATGAAAGACTAATATTTGTTAGAATAAAATATTGGGAGTAACTTAAAAAAAAATTGAAATTATTTACCTCTTAGTTTTAATAAAAAACAAAAAACATATTTGAGGCGATTATTTTTAATGGAGGGGATAAAACATCAATGGCTTGGAAACGATCCGGCAAGTATGTGTGTATCAATATAGAGATTTCGTAGTGTGAGTGGTACAATCACGTTCAAAAAACATAACCTAAAATTTTAGTTCCGTTCATATTTATAGAGTGGTTACGAGGCTAAAACTTTTTGTGTGGATTGTTGCGAAAGAACCTCCTTAAAATTGGAACCTATAAATAAATAGTCTATATCTATATATGCATATTTTGTAGAATTCATTTATCTAATTTTTCTTTATATTTTATTCAAGTTTTTACACCAAACCATCAATAAATCTGTAGCTATCTTTTAATCAATATTTTATTTATTTCTTTTTTGGGGTTCCTTTTATAAGCAGCTTGGCCACTTGAACAATTTCCATAATTTTAATATATAGAAATATTAAACATAGAGTCTATTTCGGAGTTTGGTTGGGGAAAAGGGGGAACTTGGATCCGGAAATCGTAATAGTGAAGCAGATAGGACAGCTCTAGAGTTGTTCCCTCATTCAATAAAAAAATCTTTCAGCCGATTTTCAAAAAGCGATGTAACTTCTCTCTTCTCAGCTATTAGAAACCGAACCCCGATATTTAGGACGCTTCAAACCTTCTTCAAGTCAGAGGTTGGCGAACAAATATTAAAATCTTTAAAGAATTTATTTTCATACAATTTTAACTTATAAAGTAACATTGCAAGGTATTCTCAGGCCTACTTGAATATTTGTTTGTACTGAAAAAAGATACCGTGGATATTCCAAAACAGAATGCTAAATAAAATTATACAACACTGAAATATTGGCCACAGTTTTATTTACAATCTACAACGAATTTGTTGGAAGCCAAAATTCTTGTATTTATAAAATGAAGAACAAAATGAATTTTCTTTTTTCTAGCTTTAGAATTTCTAGAGCAGGGGTGTACAACCTTTTGTCATCCTTGGGCCACATTTGAAAAAAAAAATTGTCTAGGGCCGCACAAAATATACTGATTCTAACAATGGTTTTTAAGCAAACGAATATAGTAAATAATACTATATATAAGAGCCTAGATTAATTTGTAACAACGCTCAGAGAATGCTGCCGACAGGGAGCGCTGATGCCGTCGGTATATTTGCGGTATATTTGCGGCAAATTTGAAATATAATTGTAATTGTAATTTGAAATGAAAGACTCCAATTGATTTTAAATTAAGAAACATTAAATATATTGATAATTATTCCTCCCCCCCCCCTCACCACTCAAAAATTAAATATTCAATTCGCTTTTCTTTGCGCACAGAAAAATAAATTAGTCACATCTTATTTGATTTATATTTTATATATTATTTGTTTATTTTTTAATAAATTGCCACTTTTTTATAATTTTTTAAAAATCTAAATTTTGTTATTCTTATTTTTGGATTTTTACAAAATTGAACGACTTAAGACACGCATGCTCCGAGTTTATCATGGCAATACTGGAGGGAGCAGCCTGTCATACAAACAACACCTGATCTCTTTTAAATATTTGGAGCCTTATATCCATTATCGAATTTTAAAAAAATGATATAATATAATTCTCCTCCTCACACGATCCCACTTATTTAAATAAATCTATTTCCACACAAAAAATACCACAATGCTGTAGATTATAGAAAAAAAAATACTTCCAGATTCATATCTAGAGCCTCATTTCTGTAGCTGTGTCAGGACGAAAATTTGGAGAAACTTTTGAGACTATGTATTTTCGGGAGTTTACAGGTATACATTTGGAGTGTGGTGTTTTAAGAGGAATACAATTTTTGGACCGAGACGCAGCCCGCCAGGGCACCAGCCCGGAGGGCCGAGCTTCGAGGGCGTGCCTTCGGCAAACAAATGAAAAGTGAAATGTTTTATTGAAAATCTCTAGAAACTAATTCGACATTTACTACTGAGAATGGTCTAGTAGTGGTGAGATTAATTAAAAATGATAAATAATAGTAATTTACAAAATTAACAACACTGGAAATTTCAAGAATTAAATCTACTGACACTAACTACTGGATGTAAATTGACCTTAAATCTCTTAAGTAATATTGAAATAACAAATAATATTGATAATAGTTAAAATATTGATCATAATCACGCAGAACTGCAGGTGCATCCTCTCATAATGTTATTTCGATTATGCTATATCCATGTATTGTGGAAATAACGAAAATGAATTTGGGTATAATATGAATTTAAATATAAAAACAGACATATAAATTGCATATTTTTAAAGACTTTTTATATGTGTATATCAACGGGGTTTTATGAAAATTTTTAAATAAAAAGTATTATAAAAATTTCAAAGTTTTTAAGAAGCTTACGATTTTGTGTCTGGCCGCGGCTTGGACGTTCCTGTTCTAGAGTCTAGATTTAGATAGACAGATATTAGTTAGATATTTATTAAATTGAAAGTTTTTTGCCGAGAGTAGCAGAATTTTTATATATTGAAGGAGACAATAAAAGAGTGTGTCTTCTGCTGGAATTATAAATTTTATTTATTTATAACGAGACTATAGTTTCGTTATAAATAAATAAAATTTATAATTCCAGCACATCTTTGTCTCCTTCAATATATATTCATTATTGCTCTGAGATCATGATCTCATTGGGCATTAAAAAATTATAGAAAAAATATACATAAAAAAATATATTTAAATGAAACAAAATAAAAAAAAAAACACGATATGAAATAGAAAACAAACAAAAAATATAAACAGCAAAAAAATGAATAAAAACAAAATAATGAAAAAAAAGAATGTTAAAAGTATACGTTATGTCACAATTTATATCCTTTGTATGGCCAAATGTTGCCTAAATGAACTCACTGATCTAATTAATAATAATTCTGACGGCAACCCATTCTATAATATAAACAACTCGAAGGCTCGAAGACTTTGTGTAGGTTGACGTTCTGTGCACTGGCATTAGGTCTAATTAATTAAATTCATTTGATAGCACTCTCACTTATTTAGAGCTTCTGGATTGCTTACACATTAAAACATTTCTCCTTTTACCTTCTTTACTGTATAAGAGCATTTTTGCGGATTGCAAAAATCAACTGGAGTGGTACGGACACCTCATTAGAATGGAAGAAGACAGAATCCCCCAGAAGCTTCTGAAATGGGCTTCGGTTGAATGAAGAAAAAGAAGAAGGCCAAGAAATAGATGGATGGTACCTACTTTTCTAGAATTTTTATACAGTGACATTTTTGGAACGAAGTTCTTTTACGGAGCTTAGCTAACTTGCAGAAATCGTCACGTAACGGAAATACCCACTCACTCCAGGCGATCTGACTTAATGAAGAGGATATAAAAGCGATATTTTTTTTCCTGGAGGATAGGTGGAAATCTTCACAAAATATGCTGACGTGTTCTGATATGGCTATCCATTTGACTTTACCATACAACATGGCCCCTCACTTTTATTTAATATTTAATAAAATTATTTATAATCATATAGGGGAAGGGGGTTAGTTTTTGCATTTTTAGACTTCTGGGGTCCCACTGATTTTGTATTCAAAATTTGGTTGGGTTTGGTACAAGGGCCTAGATTTTCATTTTTTGACCCCCCCTCCCCATTTTGGGCGGTTAGTTTTTGCATTTTTAGACTTTTGATTTTTAGACACTGATTATGTATACAAAATTTGGTTGAGTTTGGTACAAGGGCCTAGATTTTCATTTTTTGACCCTACACCTCCCCGCGCCCCATTTTGGGAGGTTAGTTTTTGCATTTTTAGACTTCTAGGGTCCGACTGATTATGTATACAAAATTTGGTTGAGTTTGCTCAAACGACCTAGATTTTTAATTTTTAACCCCTCCTCAACCCTCCTTAATTTTGGGTCGATATGCACCAAAATCTAATCAGCTCTTAATCTCAATGGACCAAAACTACGTGTGAAATTTGGTTTCGATATTCAGACTAGTTTTTGAGCTATCTCGTCCACAAAAATTTGGTAACGCACAGACTAACAGACAAGCTAACAGATAGACTAAGAGACATTTTGACAAAACAATTATTATCTTGAAAAATATAATTTTTTTCGATGTTCCCTTATTAGGCCTTTTTTGTAGACCGAAATGCCATGGTTTCGCTCAATTTTTTTAATCAAAATAGTTTCAGCCGTTTTTGAGATATTTCGAAAAAAAAGAAGGAAAAAAAATACTTTTTTCTTGCACGATTACAATACTTGACCATACCCTGTATGGTAAAAAGACACTGCTAAGCCCGTACCCAGCAGAGTTTGGATTTCCTGCCCACTAAAACCACTTCCCTGTATCGTCACCCCATTCTCCTACGGAACGACCGTTTTATGTACGCTTTTAATTTTTAATCAGATTGAAATAGAGGATTAGTGGGAAACTCGTTAATCCATTTGTGAGCGTCACTAATTATTTTTCTATACAAAGTATATTTTAATAAATAATTTATTTTCAAATATTGCGTTGTTATATATTGCTAAGTAATTTCTACTCATTCGAAAATTAAGAATCATATATTATATAAATAACTTTAATATCATCTAAAAAATATTAGAGTTAATAAAATACGGCCAAATTTTTATCCCCCCCAAAAAAAAAAAAAATCACACTCCATAAATACTGGCTATTATTAATAATTGTATAACTTCATTATTTTCTTGAATATATTAAATATTGAAAATCAAAATGTATATGAAAGTTAGTTATTGATTTATTTTGATTAGATAATGCAAAATTTTTAAATAATATTAATTTCATATAGCGTTATTTAAATAATTCTCAACTTTAAAAACTAAAGATAGTATTTTTATACACATTTTGATATTCAATATCTATATATATAAAATTCTTTGCCCGATACACTCACTCACTCACTCACTCACTCATCATCAAAACAGCCAGAACCACTGGACATAGAAACATGAAATTTGGAGAGGATATTACATCTATGACATAGGGGCTCACTAAGAAAGGATTTTATGAAATTCGATCCCTAAGTGGGTCAAAGGGGGCAAAGTGTGTTTTCACTGATTATGCGATATCTCTTAAGGACGATAAAATATCTACTTGCTTTTTACTTATAAAAATATTAAATTAAAATATCTAAAAACTATTTTCAGGATTTTTTGAAATTCGACCCCTAAAGGGGTCAAAAGTGTCAAAAATATCTTTGCAATGTGCTTACACTAATTATGCATTTTCAATTAAGAACAATAAGATATCTACTTGATTTTTACTTCGACTCCCAACTATCCAAAATCTGAGTGGGGGCAAAAATTAAAACTCTCTCCTATCCTGATCAAATTTTGTAGAGTTATTCTTTATTATTATAAGAAACTATTCCTGTAAAAATCAACTATCAAAATTGGCTGTATGGGGGGGGGGGGGGCAAATTATAGAAATTTTTAGCTTTTTATTTATATTTACTCTTTAGAAAACTGTGGATTATTTATTTGCAAATATCTAAAAAATAATTTCAAGATTTTTTGTAATCCGACCCCCCTCAACTATCCAAAATGTGAGTGGAGGCAAAATTAAAACTCTCTCCGATCTTGATCAAATTTTGTAGAGTTATTCTTTATTACTTTAAGAAACTATTCCTGTAAAAATCAACTATCAAAATTGATTGAAAGGGGCCGAAGGGGGGGGGGGTCAAAATATAGACATTTTAAGCTTTTTTGTACATTTACTCTTTAGAAAACTGAGAGTTATTTATTTGCAAATATCTAAAAAATAATTTCAACCTCCCAAAATGTGAGTGGGGGCAAAAATTAATACTCTCTCCGATATAGATCAAATTTTGTAATGTTAGTTTTTAAGACTATATAAAATGTATGCTGTAGAAATCAATAGCCAAAATGAGTGCGTGGGGGCGAAAGAGGGGGCAAAATATTACAAATATATATTACAGACCTAATAATCACATGCCGAGACGCTGCCCGCCAGGGCCGCCTGCCTGGAGGGCCGAGCTCTAGAGGGCGTGCCGAAGGCACGCCTGGGGCAGCTCGATTAATATATTCAAGAAAATAATTGAGTTATACAATTATTAATAATAGCCAGTATTTATGGAGTGTGATTTTTTATGGGGGATAAAATTTTTGGGCGTATTTTATTAAGTCTGATATTTTTAAAATAACGCAAGGAAATTTGTTCCTGACGGAGAGTCTCCCGACCGCACACATTCGAATTTTTCTGTCTATAATATCGAATACTTTTATTTATTTATAATAACATTTTCTCACATATTATATTTAGCATTTAAACGTTATTTTGTTCGCGTGACTTTATGAAGCCGGCATTGTGGCCACTGGGGCAAACAGTTTGGAGACCCCCGGTCTAACCACACTTCGAATACACCTCTGCACTGATTAGTCAAATAGATAGACAAATAAATATTTAAAGCAGCTAAAGCCAAATGAGTATAATAGATCGATAGGTCGTGATATATTCTCTTCTTTATAGTCGTTTTGCCTCAATATAGAGGGGTCTTGGTTCTTTATGAAGAGGATTTATGTGGAGAAATACTATAGTGAGTACCGTGATTTTTTTATTAATTATTGGCATTGACTTCGCTTATGCACGAAATAAACTTAAACATTTTAAGATAAGAATTTATATTTAAGGTCCAAATCTAAGATTTTAATAGAATAATTTTATTTATTTATTTATTTCACAAATTATACAAACATAGGACCTTAGGTCCCACCTAGTGTTTATACAGAATTTAGCAACAATATTTTAAAAAAGAGATCACCAATACACAAATTTTGAAGGAGAAGAAGAGAAAAAAGTAGGGAAAGATTAGAAGACATAAAGCATATAAGAGTAAGGAGTCCCAGTTATAATTTTATAAGAATTTAATAATACCTTATAAATAATCACACAACACCGCCAAGCCTAAAATTTAGAAAGATGTGTGTTTAAAATGAGTTTTTTATCTGGTCCGAAAGATGGCTACGTGCTTTTTGATTTAAGACATAGCGGGTGCATGAATTCAAAGCTATTTTTAGCCTTTTGCCCAATTTACTATAGAGGGAATTCGAAAAGATTATGTCGCAGTACTGGACAAGGGGTGCTAATAATATATATCGTCGCCTTAGAGAGTAAACCTGCTAATTCACAACCAAGTTTTACACTCTATGGTATGTTAAGGTGACGGTATTTATATTGCATATCAGAGGGCCTTGTCCACTCAGGAGTCTAACCTGAGTACTAATACGCTTGCCGGGCACGTTAGTTCTACCCTCGAGACAAATACATACTCTGACATGCAATATATTAGGAGAAACCAGCATTTATAATATATTACATGTTAGAGTGTGTTTTTTGTTTCGATGCTAGAACTAACGTGCCCGGCATAGAGTGTTAGTACTCGGGTCTGCTGAGGGGACGAGACCTCTGATATGCAATACAAAATTATTCTATTAAAATCTTAGATTTGGACCTTAAATATAAATGTTCTTAGAGTTCATGGCTGTGATGAAATTGTATTAGATCAGTGGTTCCCAACCTGTGGTCCGCGGACCACTAGTGGTCCGTAAGAACTAAAATATGGTCCGCGAAAGATTTCAAACTTTGAATCAACACGCGCTGATGCATAACAAATAGCGAGCGTAGGATATTCTCTCGAGGTGGTCCGATTGTCACCAAGTCAGAATTTGATGAGGGGATTCCATGGAAATCGAGGAAAATCATCAAATTTAATTTTAAAACCCACAAATACCTAGTGCATTTCGAATATAAATATATAATAAAGAAGTCGGTTAAAAATTAGGAAATATAATTTTAAAACCTACAAATAGTTCATTTCAAATGAAAATATATGGACAAATTCCGAATAATAGAATGTATTGAGGATGAATTTATGGGAGAGATGGAGAATCCAATCGACTTGATTGGGGAATAATGGAATTGAAATAATTATCGGAAAAGAGGTTTTTTTATCTAATTAGATTTTTCCTCTTATTAAAAACAAGGACTAAAGATGAATAAGGACACTCGATGGTGGAGAAGTAATCTCCGGAATCGAAGCAAAAATACAATGTATACATTAATTAATGTAAAATAATTGGTTTAATAAAATTTATAAAACAAACAAAAAAAAAAAAAAATAGAATGTATTAGAAAGTCGACTGTCTTCCTCATAAAAACTTTATGAATCCGATCATCGTCTCTCTTTTTTTTAGTCCTTAAAACTGACAACGAAGGAACCTCCTTGAATATTAATATTATTTTTAATTAAGCGACTTCAAACAAAGTAGGAACTTCTGTGTTTTTAACTCTTAAGTGTAGAGACTTTTTGTTATTTCAAGTCGTTTGAATTTTTTTTCAACTTTTGATACAATATAAACATGTAAGTACGCATTTTGCTATGTTAAACTATTTTAATAAAAAGACTAAAAAGTTGCTATTACAAAAGAAAATTTGGACAAATATGTTATCATAAAATTGTTGAATGGTTTTTATTAAATGCTGTTTGTCATTACGGAATAAAAGCATTTTTTGGAGGTCATTGTATTATTATTTATTTTTTAAATTGAATATAAATTATGAAGATATGTAACTAGCAGTGGCGGATCATAAGCAAGACGATCTTTTGAGATATCGAAATTGATAGCACAATCAAAAAAACCTCACACAATAGAAGAAACTCTTGTAAAACCTTGTTTTATTAAAGCTGTCGAAGAAGTTTTAGGGTTAGAAGCCAAAAAAAAGATACAAGATATACCTTTATCGAACAACACGGTAAAAGCTCGAATTGAACTCATGTCAAATGATATTAATGCTAGAGAAGTTGCAGAAGAAATCCAAGAACAACTTATTGAATTACAAAATGATAGTAACTGTAAGGACGCATTTGAATCTGATTCATTAGAGCAGTTTTGGTGTAAAAAAGCAATTTCATACACTAAAATTCGAGAAATCGCTTTGCGTTATCTTATGCTTTTCTCAACAACTTATCTATGCGAACAAGGATTTTCTGCTTTACTAATAATTAAAAACAAGTCTAGGAATCGATTGAAAGTAAGTGGTGATATGCGTGTAGCTTTGAGCAAAAATATCACCCCAAGAATTCAAGAACTTGTACATAACATGCAACCTCAAAAATCTCATTGATGCAAACTGAATTATTTACTAAAAATTATTGTTTTCAATAACTATAACACTGTTAATTAATGTTACTTTTGAATTTTATGATTATGTTAAACGTTTCGATTAAAGATTATTTTTAGATTGATAGAGTTTATTTTTTAACCTTGTGGTCCCTGCTAATAATAACGAAATCAAAATGGTCCCTGGTCAAAAAAAGGTTGGGAACCGCTGTATTAGATGAAGGAGGAGGTTATCATCTGATACCTTCTCCTTTAACTTAAATATAAATTCTTATCTTGATATATCTGGTTGCACCGTGAGTTGTATTTTTGAAAAAATTCCATATCTTATTTTCAAAAAAAGATACTCAAAGCTTCGAGTTAATTATTTTAAAAATTTTAATTTAATGTCACTGTTGGCAATAACATGACCCTGAATCGATTCATGTACAGTGCAAAGCAGGAGTTCTATCCATTGTTCTATCACATTCATATACAGTTCATTAATCACTCCGAATCCTATCTATCTCTACTAATTAATAATAGTAATAATAATATTTAAAAGTTCAAAGAGAAAAATCTTATGAACATTTTAACTTGATCAACAAAATTTATGACAATATCTTTGCTAAGTAAACATTCATTTTCCAACCACAATCAAGAAACATTTTAATAAGAGAAGACGCACACTGATGAGTGGCTCATTTATTCATCAAGTGCTCGGGACGTCCACCTAGAAACTCTGTTCTTTGTTGTTGGTTAATGGTTTCAAAAGTCGAGGTTTAACCTAACTTCTCCGTTGACTGACGCCCTCCGAGTTTTCTTCCCCAATCAAGTAGAAATTGCTGAATAATGAGAGGTGGTTTTACTTATTTAGCTGCATCAGGCTTTTACTCTGTCTTTAATTAATTTTAGATAATTAAAATCTAAAGTATTACAAACGCTGGGTGTAAATCTGTATATAGTCATATTGACATTATTAAATATCTTGAGAATAGGATTGGCACTTTGAATACCAGAAGTTAGGTGAGGCCACCCGGCGCCCGCATCGAGTTTGTTGACATAAACATGAAAATTACTTTATAAGTTGTTATCACTTTGTTGAAAGAGACATTATTATTTTCTTTATTGTACTTAATCAAATTAAACACTTGTTATTAGGAATAATACCTATCTTTTTTTAATTTTGTTGAACCAATTATTTTACATGAATTAATGTATACATTGTATTTGAGCTTCGACTCCGGAGATTGCTTCTCCACCATCGACTGTCCTTGATCGTCTTTTTAGTCCTTGTTTTTAATAAGAGGAAAAATTAATTAAATTAATTAAATAAAAAACTTCTTTTCGGATAATTATTTTGATTCCATATTTTCTCCGATCCACGTCATCTCCAATAATACCTATAAATGTTGGAATTGTAGCCTGTTCGGATTTCAATTTGTTCGGATTAGCCGAAAACAGCTTCTACGATTGAAGATAACTGATATCAAGGGAAAGATTAAGTGATATTTTGTGTGTTTCTACTATTATTTCATTGTTTTTGTAAAGTGATTAAACTAAAGAATTTCAATAACCAACTTTTACGATTTTTAAATCTTGGATGACAGTAAGTATGTAGACACATTTACACTTTGTTAAGCATGCTAACTGTACTTCTTTGTTAATTTTTCAACTGATTATGTAAAATAAGGTTATAATGTAGAATATATACATAATTGTTTATGACTAAATAAATAAGTTTCTCTTTTTTGTGTTCAGATTTCCGGGGATCGGAATTTGAGGGGTTTCACTCTATTATGCTTATATAATTTCAATGCTTATAATAGTTATAAAAACGAACAATTATAAATTTATAATGAAAATACAACGAACCTATATAATTGTGGAGAGGGGCCTCCAACCATTCTCTTAATACCTTAGATGCAATTCAGAGGCGGGCTATCAGACTTATAGGCGATCCTGGATAACTGACACTATCGACTCCCTAGCCCATCGTAGATCTGTCTCCGCCCTTTCTCTTTTTTATGGATATTACCATGGCTTTTGTTCTGACGAGATAAAATCGATAATCCCACCAAGTGCTTCATTTGTGCGAAATACACGATTTTCTAAGATTCAACACCCCTACGCCCTTAAACTTGGTACTAATCGAACACACGCATTAGCCAATTTATTTATCCCTATGACATCTAGATGCTGGAACTCTCTTGCCCGGACCGTCTTTCCGGCAACTTATAACCAATCTTTCAAGACCGGCATCCACAGATACCTTCGAATCCTACCCAATTCCTAAATCTCTTCTTATCTTCACGATACAGGGTCCACCGCGGACTACAGAGGTTGTACCTTCTTACTGAAACTTCTTCTTGTATCAATATCATTATAAAAAACAAAAAATTAAAGAAGAATCATCAATATATGATAAAACACCAAAATGAATCTAATTAAAACTTAGCAATTATTCTTGGGCTAACATACAAGGGTACATACACCTCTCAGAGAAGGCCGAAATTGCTTTTTGGCACTCTGGTTAAATTTCCAAGGGGTGAATAACACCTCTTCTGATGTAAAAGCAGATATCCATATCATCCCAGTTTCTCTAGAAGTTATTCGTGATTTTTCGAATAAAATCTAATTCTACTACTGTCGGCAAACAAATTTTTCAAAAGATGATTTCTAATTAAAGATGTCGAGATAATTGCTAAGTCGAATCCGTTATTAATTTTAGAACTTATACACATTTTTTACAAACATTCATTTGTATCTGTGTAATGTTTTTATTTTACAAATGTATTATTAAAACCAAAATTAATTAAATTTCTTACATTTCTAATTCAAATATATATACAACCAGAATAAAAGGTACATTTTTTCTATTTTCATGTTATTTCTTTAAAATGAACAAATTTCCAGATATTATGTAACTAATTTTAACGAAAAAAGAGCTACCTGGGGGCGGAACGGTTGAGAGGAGATGGACCGCAAGTAATCTCGAAGGGCTAAGAGAAATAGGGGTTCGCAAATTGACTAGTTAATTAATGGCCTTGTCGGTTATATTAAAAAAAAAATTGATCTTACTTAGTGCTGACACAAAGCAATTTGGTTCACTTACCAGATAAAATGAAAAGATAATTAATTATTAGACTCTTGAAAATAAATAGGAAAATATTAAACGTGTTGTTCCTTTATTTAAATAAATGAGCGTGTATTGATCAATCTATCCATCTAATTAATTTTGAAGGATAGAAATTTATCCCTTTCGTTTCATAAAGAAACCACCTTTTTAAAAATTTGTTTCTGGAGATCCAGTGGTAGCTTTTAGAAAGCACCTATTCCAAATTGTACATTCAGTGCCACCCTGTGACTAGCAACTGTAAATTACGTTAAATTTATACCGGTAAAAAGATTTTCATGATAATATTCAGACATCTGTCAGTTGACATATCCTAACCGTTACGAAGTGCAATAATTGTGTAATTTAAAAAAATACAGTATTACAATGCCTGGTAAGTGTGTTTTTATAACTTATTATCTAGTGATGTTGGACAATAAATAATTCATAGGTTTATTTGTCAAATATCTCATTTATTTACAAATAATTTGAAAGTTTATATTGGGAAAATAAGGACAAGTTTTTTATGTGTGACTTTTTTATTTATCCACCAACGTTTCGTCGACTTTGCCGACTTCTTCAGGGCTTCAAATAGTCATGTCACACATTCGTTTAAATTTTCTTATTACCTTCGTTACCATTGAAGGCCATCAGAATACAATTTTCAAAAGATATTTGGCACATTAACAAAAAACACAAATTTTTTCTCTTTTAATAACAACCTTATCAATACAGAAGGAGTAATCACTTCTTACAAAAAAATTGAATAGAATATTTTTACTTTTTATCCCTATATACAAAAAACTCAACCTTATTTACAAATATCTCAAAGTGGTTTTACAGCGATACCACCGGGTCTAATAAAACATTTCTAATTTTAGGCAAAAAAAGTAGAACCTTTTAGAGTTAGAGAATATGAATGAAAATGAGTTTGAAGAGTTCTTTGGCAATATTCTATTTGATGAGGGATTAAATGTGGACCCAGTTGAAAAAATTCAGAAGACTACGATATATTAGATGAACTTTTTGTTCAAGATAACCTAAATCAAAACGGAATATCACAGATAGATTTATACAATAATAGTTGTAGGGATCGATTTTCTGCTTTTTTTTCAATTAGAAATGTAATTTATTTTTCGATGTTAATCGATTCGTGGCTTATGAAAGACTAATTAGCGAAGAAGAAGACCACGCCTTTTTATAATTAATCGAGCGCGATCTAGGGAAAATTATCAACCAATCACCTTAATTACCAATTAAATCGACGGCTATAAAAGAGACGAAGCCGTAATTAGCGAGTCAGTTGCAATTCAGCCCTCACTGTGTGAAGAGCTGTTTTACGCTCTCCAAGAGTTCGCCTGTCGACTTTGGAACGATTGAAGAACAAAGCTGTACGAAATCTTGTAACCACGAAGAAGTAATAAATTTCGGGCCTTGTGCCATTTATTTTGTTGAAAGCATTTTTCACGGCCTCCGGCCAAGTTCTTATTTTGAAGAAAGCATATTTCACTGCCCCCCGGGCAATTTCTTATTTTAAAAAAGCATTTTTCACAAGCCTCCGGGCCAATTCTTATTTTGGGAAAGCAAATTTCACGGCTTTACGCCACCAAGAGAGGTTTTCACCTCTGAAGAAAATCGACGACATCGGCGCTCCTCCGATATCTTTCCATCAAGCCTTTCGAGTCAAAAACTCATCTTCATCCATCATCGGGATTATTTCCTATAAATTTGGGGGCTCGGCCGCGGATTCGTTAAAGGCTTTATCGGACGGAGCTGGACCATCTCGGTTCGGACCCGAGGAGGTTTGTCTCGACTCGCCTCGAGGCACCGACCGTTTTTGCGCGGGCAAACACATTTACCGCGCGCCCGGCAGCCAAGCGACGAGCGAAGGCAGGCGACGTAGCAGGCAGCAGCAGCGGCCATCGATTGAAGTGATCGAACGAAGGCCAGACAACACGACGACGGCAGCGCCACTCGCGGATAACAGCTGAACCAGCCACCCATAGGAGTAGCAGCAGGAATACGACAGAAGAATTAACTAACGAGGTAAGAGCCGACAATCCCACTGCACACCTACACACCTATCCCTCTTATCAGTTATAAGACCACTATACAGTCATGGAACACAGTCCAATCAATTTTAGGGACGTAGAACCACTAATAAAAAAATTCAACGGAACAGACAGTTATTCAATAGAAAGATGGGTGCAGGACATAGAATCCGAAGCAAGTATTCAAAGTTGGAGTAACTTGCAACTATTTACCTTTGGCAGACGGCTAATAACTGGACTAGCTAGGCTATTCGTAGAAAGTGAAAGAAACATTAATACGTGGGATAAGTTAAAAGAGGCCTTGTTGGAAGAATTCTCATTGCAAGTTAGCAGCGCGGATATTCATAAACAGCTAGCCAGAAGAAAATTGCAAAAGGGTGAGCATGTTTATGAATACTTTCTTGTTATGAAAGAGATAGCCAATAGGGGCAACCTAGAAGACAAGGCAGTAATAGAGTATATACTGGACGGCATACAAGACATTAGTCCTAATAAAGTAATACTTTACGGGGCAAAAACATTAAAAGAATTTAAAGAAAAGTTAAAATTGTATTCAGAAATCACCTTCAAGTCAACAAACATAGCAAATCATGCATGCAATAGACAGCCAGTTAGCAGTAAGGGTGGAAACGAAAACCTAATCACCAAAGAAGACCCACCCATGAACATAGTTACAGTAAATAGTCAAAAAACGAAATCCAATCACAAGATCATTTCAATAAGCAACCACAAGATTAACGCCTTAGTAGATACCGGTGCAGGCTTATCGCTCATGAGCGAAGACATCCACAAACAGCTAGGTTCACCACAACTAACAGATTCAAATATTATTTTAAACGGATTTGCATTTTCACGAACAGGAACTAAGGGATATTTTAAAACAACCACACGAATTGACAACGAAGATTTTAATATTAAATTTTATGTAGTTCCAAACGAAACAATAGACGAACAAGCAATTTTAGGAATCGATCTGTTAGATCAGGCCGAAATTAAAATAGGACAAGATGGCATCCAAATTATTAAAAACATAGACGTTAATAAAATTAACCAAACAAGAACGGAAACAGAATCTCATTTAATAGATGAACTACGCATGGAAAACAATTCACTAAAACACGACATTCAGTCAATGAAAGAGGAATTAAACAGTTTAAATAGAAGTCTCAATGAAGAAAGAAAAATTCAAAGAAACGAAATTAACCATTTAAAATTAAGAAATAACGAACTGATAGAACAAAATGATTCATTAAACGAAATTATAAATTCAATTAAACATGAAAACAGGGAATTACACAAGAAATTATCAGATCAAGACAGTTATTTTGCGAAAACAGCTAACGCTTTGAAAGAAGAAAATAAAGATATCTCAAGTAAAGAAAGTCATTTAGAAGATGGTCAAGGGACAAATTCACCTATGAACAAAGACAAGATTAAGGGGTTTCAAGCAAGAAGAATTGGGGAACTTACGAAGAAAATTAGAATCAAAAGCCAAAATGATTACGCAGCCTATGACGTTACAAAGTTTAGTGGTCTTAAAGCTCATAAGATTAATCCTAATTTCCCCTCAATACCAGTTAAAACCCATGTCGGTCCCTTACCTCAGACTATATTAAGTGTTCAAGAAAACATTCAAGTGAAGTGCTGTGTTAATTATAAAAGTGTAAAAAAAAAAGTGTTAAATTAAGTGCCATGTGTAGAAGTGGGAAAAAAGTGAAAATTAGTGTGTGAAAGTGTTAGTTTTTAAGTAAATTCAAATCAAAGAAATAGGCAATTAAAAGACACTAAGTTAAAGTTTTAAATATTTTCTGTTAAAATGTTCTATTAATATCAATTTGTTTTGTAAAAATAGTCAAGTTTCAAGTGTGATGTCATTATTCAAAAAAAAATATTTTATTCTATAATTAAGTAAAGTGTTGAAAGTGCCTAACGATTTTAAAGAAGAAAAGACAATAACTAAATTAATTTTAAGTTGAAATATTTAACTATGTAAAAGATGATTGGTTATAAGTTCCGAGTCGTAACTTGATTGAGAAAGGGGAGAATGTAGGGATCGATTTTCTGCTTTTTTTCAATTAGAAATGTAATTTATTTTTCGATGTTAATCGATTCGTGGCTTATGAAAGACTAATTAGCGAAGAAGAAGACCACGCCTTTTTATAATTAATCGAGCGCGATCTAGGGAAAATTATCAACCAATCACCTTAATTACCAATTAAATCGACGGCTATAAAAGAAGCGAAGCCGTAATTAGCGAGTCAGTTGCAATTCAGCCCTCACTGTGTGAAGAGCTGTTTTACGCTCTCCAAGAGTTCGCCTGTCGACTTTGGAACGATTGAAGAACAAAGCTGTACGAAATCTTGTAACCACGAAGAAGTAATAAATTTCGGGCCTTGTGCCATTTATTTTGTTGAAAGCATTTTTCACGGCCTCCGGCCAAGTTCTTATTTTGAAGAAAGCATATTTCACTGCCCCCCGGGCAATTTCTTATTTTAAAAAAGCATTTTTCACAAGCCTCCGGGCCAATTCTTATTTTGGGAAAGCAAATTTCACGGCTTTACGCCACCAAGAGAGGTTTTCACCTCTGAAGAAAATCGACGACATCGGCGCTCCTCCGATATCTTTCCATCAAGCCTTTCGAGTCAAAAACTCATCTTCATCCATCATCGGGATTATTTCCTATATTATTGATCAGAATTTAATTTATTTAGGTTATTTAAACAATAAAATAAACTGCAACGGATCGTTGTTAAACTTTATCCAAATTCATTTGAAATATTAATATGTTTATTCCTTTATTATTAATCAGATATCACTTGCAATTTGCAGTTCATGTTGACTTTAAGTCAAAAATAATGATCGATTCTCATTTAACAGTCGAGGAATAACCATTCTACATTGGATTTTTGACAGTTCTTCAATTTTATTATATAATAATTGTCAAAATGTCTGTTAGTCTGTGCGTGTACCAAATTTTTGTGGACGAGCTAGCTCAAAAACTAGTTTTAATACCGAATACCAAATTTCACACGTAGTTTTGGTCCATTGAGATTAAGAGCTTGATTAGACTTTGGGGCATATCGACCCAAAATTAAGGTGGGTTGAGGGGGAGGGGGTTAAAAATTAAAAATAAAGGCCATTTGAGCAAACTCAATCAACTTTTGTATACATAATCAGTGGGACCCCAGAAGTCTAAAAATGCAAAAACTAACTGCCCAAAATGAGAAGGGATCAAAAATTGAAAATCTCGGCCATTTACCAAACTCAACCAAATTTTGTATACATAATCTGTGAGAAACCAGAAGTCTAAAATTGCAAAAACTAACCGCCCAAAATGGGGGGAGGGGGTGTAGGGTCAAAAAATGAATATCTAGGCTCATGTACCAAACTCAACCAAATTGAAAATGATTTTTCTGCACGTTCGTAAATACAAGGAGCAAAAAAATGAATAAATTCAAAATTAGTACCTCCAGGCAGGCTTGGCCTGCCTCTAGGACTTGTCGAGTAATTATGTTTGAAGCCCGAATATAGTGAAGTATGATTAGAGCTGTTTTTAAATATACTTATACAAAAAACAAAAAACTTTTCCATTTGAAGCGATGATAATCGCTGTTATAATTAAATTAGAATTTGTTTGCATATAGGAGAGGAGTCTATTCAGCTTTGGTGCTCGCAAGGGAAGTAATCAAGTTGTTGTTGTTGGTATTTCGAAATGTTTTCATTTAAATACAAATTCATTCTTTTGTTTGAGGGGCGGCTTTTGCTTAGGGAACTCACGTTTGTTTTTGCGCTTGTTTCCTAATCTCCTTAAAACCGCAACAAATGCCAGTTATTTTCATTAACCTACAACAAACCAGGCCAGTCAGCCAGGGAAAATGCAAAAGTGGTACACCCTATATCTACTATATTGTATTGAACAGTACTTAAACTTTAAAATAATCCTCCTAGATCTGGCCACGGAAACTTTTTACTTTATAATACAGTAAGTATTGTAATCGTGCATGGAAAAAGCGGTGTTTTTGCTTTGTTTTTTTCGAAATATCTCAAAAACGGCTGAAACTATTTTAATTAAAAATAAGCTTATGTGTTCTGATGTGGCCATCCACTTGACTTTACCATACAACCTGTCTCCTAAAATTATTTATAAACATGTAAGAGGGGGGGGTTAGTTTTTGCATTTTTATACTTCTGCTGTCCCACTGATTATGTATACAAAATTTGGGTGAGTTTGGTAAATGGCCAAGATTTTCATATTTTGGCCCTATACCGCCCCCCCCCCATTTTGGGCGGTTACTTTTTCTATTTTTATACTTTATGGGGTCCACTGATTATGTATACAAAATTTGGTTCAGTTTGGTATATGGCCAAGATTTTCATTTTTTGACCCTAGACCCCCCCCCCTTTTAGGCGGTTAGTTTTTGCATTTTTAGACTTCTGGGGGTCCACTGATTATGTATACAAAATTTGGTTGAGTTTGCTCAAACGGCCTAGATTTTTAATTTTTAACCCCTCCCCCTCCACCCCCCTTAATTTTGGGTCGATAAGCACCAAAATCTAATCACCTCTTAATCTCAATGGACCAAAATTACTTGTGAAATTTGGTTTCGATATTCACACTAGTTTTTGAGCTAGCTCGTCCACAAAATTTGGTAACGCATAGACTAACTAACTAACACTAACTAACTAACTAACTAACATAACTAACTAGCTAACTAACTAACTAACTAACAGACATTTTGACAAAACAATTATTATCTCGAAAAATATAATTTTTTCGATGTTCACTTATTAGAGCTTTTTTGTAGACCGAAATGCCATGGTTTCGCTCAATTTTTTTAATCAAAATAGTTTAAGCCGTTTTTGAGATATTTTGAAAAAAAAGAAGCAAAAAACCCACTATTTTCATGCAGGATTACAATACTTGACCATACCCTGTATGGTAAAGTAAAAAATTGAGGCGAAACCTTGGTATTTCTGTCTACAAAAAAGCTCTAATAAGTGAACATCGAAAAAATTATATTTTACGAGATAATAACTGTTTTGTCAAAATGTCTGTGCGTTACCAAATTTTTGTGGACTCTCTACCTCTAAAACTAGTGTGAATATCAAAACGGAATTTCACATGTAGATTTGGTGAATTGAGATTAAGAGCTGATTAGATTTTGGTTGAAATTGGACTCAAAATTAAGGGAGGAGGGGTTTAAAAATTAAAATCTAGGCCCATGGACCAAACTCAACCAAATATTGTATACATACTCAGTGGGCTCCCATAAAACTAAATAAGCTGACGTGTTCTGATGTGGCCATCCACTTGACTTTACCATACAACCTGAGATCCCAATGATTATGTATACAAAATTTGGTTGAGTTTGATATAAGGGCCTAGATTTTCATTTTTTTGACCATACACCCCCACCACCATTTTGGGCCGTTGGTTTTTGCATTTTTAGTCTTCTGGGGTCCCACTGATTATCTAAACAAAATTTGGTTGAGTTTGCATACGATGTTGACTTATACCTTGATTAATTAGGCACACAATTTGAACTGTTTGAACTTTAGAAATATATCCATTTTATATATTTTATCTTTGTATTAATGATGTGAGTAATTAAAAATTATTCAATTTATTGATATTTTAAATGGAATTTGATCTTTTATTAAAACTTTATTCAAATTTAAAGTGATATTTAGAAAGTATAATAATTTGTAATTGTATCTTTTAATTTAATTTTACTTATTTTTTTTTATAAAATTCAAAAATTATCAACAATATTTATTAGTTTATTAGAGTTAATTCAACAAATTATATGAATATTTGTAAAAATTAAAAAAAAAATATATTTAATAAAGTTTTTATTAGTAGGTCGATTTTTTTGCTCGATAGTGTATTAATAATATTATATCGCTTTTAACTGAATCAAAAAATTGTTCCAGGTATTATATTATGATATCGGCCTCCGAAGGCGGACTTCGCAGCTCGTTATAAATAATTTGTGAATAGATAAAGGCATATTATTCTATCATGAGAGCAGATGAACTCGTCATTAATTAGTGATTATCTCTATATTTGGCATAATAGTGGCTTAGTGTGGTCTGGTGGAAGCGATCAATGAATGTGCACGTATAATACGTACTAATGGAATTAAAAATATTTAAATTTAATTAAATATATGTATAGGGTTCCATTTAAATAACGAATTCGCTTTCTCGTCTGTCAACATAAATCAACAAAACAAGAATTTTGAATAACTTTTAAGGAGTTCGGTGTTGGTTCTAGGTGAAACATTTTAATATAATAATAAAACTTGAGTAAGATACGAGGTAGGTTTCACAAAAAAGAAATAAAACAAAATTGAGTTTTGAATTCGATATATTTCGGGGGTTAGCCCATCATCAGGAGTCTAAGAAAACTGATTATATATTAAGAAAATAGTTTTACAAGTAACAATTTTTAAAAATTTTTTAAATGTATGTGGTGAGGGGAAAGTAGGGGAAGAGGAGAAGTTGTTCTAAGAATTAATATTTTCTATTGAGATTTGAACTGGCTGAAAGGAAGCTATACGTGCTATTATAATAACGAATGGACAAGTACCTGAGAAGGTACAACTTGAAAGGTACATGAGAGAGTACAATTACCCTAGTATATTCAATGTGCGAACAATGGAAGGAATGTTTAGTTAATTTATTATAACATATAATCAATAATTGTATTTTTATACACTTCCAATTGATTATTTAAAATATTTGAATTATTAGAGAGGGCTATTTTTATTTCGGTGGATTCCAAGAGATCCAATTTAAGGCCTTTTCTTTCGAAATGAATGGGGATAGGGTTATTATTAGAGGTTGAATGGTTGGATTCATGTAAGTGAATTGCGAAGGCTGAGGTCGAATCTAAATTAATGTTATCGGATTTATTGAGATGATTAAGAGCTCTTACATGCTCGGAGTAACGTATTTTGAATGAGCGGCCTGTCTGCCCTATATAAAAAGCATCACAATCTTGACAAGTTAATTTATACACTCCTGATTTGTCTAATTTATCAATTTTGTCTATTTTATTGTTAATTAATTGGGAGCCTAAATTGTTGTTGTTGTATAAAGCAGGAGTGATTCCATATGGTCTAAGGGTATAAGCAATGGAGATGTCAGATGATTAGAAATGAAGGGTATTGTTCTATATATTTTTTCAGTTCCCGATTCTAATGAGTGTAAGTGTGAAATAGTGAATTTACGTTTGATTTTATTATAAATTTTGTTGATAGTCGAAATGTTATATCCATCATTCAGGGCTATATTCTGAATGATGTTAAGCTCTTTATTGAAATTTATAGTATTCATGGGTATACTGAGGAGTCTATGAATCATTGAATAGAATGCTGCAAATTTTGTATTAATGGGGTGATTAGATGAGAAGGGAATGACTGTGTCCGTGAAAGTGGGTTTTCTATATATTTCATAGTGTAATTTTTGATGTGAAATAGTTATTTGAAGGTCCAAGAAAGCGAGAGTATTATTTGTACCAATTTCAGAAGTAAATCGTATATTTTCATGGAGATTACCCCCGAAATATATCGAATTCAAAACTCAATTTTGTTTTGTTTCTTTTTTGTGAAACCTACCTCGTATCTTACTCAAGTTGTATTATTATACAAGAATTTTTAGTTAAAACAAATGAAGGCATCAAGAAGTGGAAAACCTCTTTGTAACTCTTTATAAAATTAAGTGTTTTATTTTTTGACTCGAGTGAATAATATCTTTGTAAATAAATAATTTTTGGACCAATAATCACCTAAAATAAACCTATTAGTCCAGTCAAATTGTGCTCAAATGGCCCCATATGGGGGAATTTTTTGTGGTAGTTCTAATTTTTTGCATATATATATTTTTTGGGGCGCTGAATCCAAATCTGAGGTCGTCTACCAAAATTTATTGACGCAACAATATAGAAAATGCAAAAAAAGTTGAAAATTTCAATTTTTTGGCAATTTTTTGCTTATAACTCAAAAACTATCAACTTTTCGTAAATAACCTTCCTATTCAAAATGAAAATTCATAAAATTTCCTACAGTCGAACAAGAGCTTTCGCCAACTCTTTTATCCCTATGACCTCCAGAGACTGGAACTCGCTCCCTGCCACCATCTTTCCCCCGACTTATAACCTTCAGCTATTTAAGACCCGTATCCACAGATACCTTCGACCCCCGCCTAACCCATAAAATTCTTTCTTCTTCTTTTCACGATGGAGGGGCCAACCCAGGCCTTTAGGGGTTGCACTTTTTTGGTGTAACTCCTTCTCTCATCATTATCATAAAAAAATTAGGTTTTTTTGATCTTCAAGCGCGAAATTCAATTTTTTAACCTCGGTAGCCCCCCCCCGGATCACCCAAAAACTCACACTTATTTCGATATTTTCCTATTTTGACCATGAAGGAGCACGTTTTCGACAAAGAGCATTCTATACATTTTTAAACTAGATTAAATTTTCTACAATGAAAACAAAGTTTCATTTTGATTGGATAAATGGTAATCCGTGCCGGAATGAAGTTGAAGTTTTGAAAAATTTTAATTTTTCCTTCATAAAATGAAATCCTCTCATCCTAGAACCTTGATTTTTATCTCTAGGAAATTTTATTGACATGAACGTTTGCTTGAACTATCTCTTTGATAAAACTATATAGATATCTAGCATTTTCCATGACACTTCTTAGGATTCGGATCATATTCTGTTAGTTTTTCCACTTTTAGACTTCTGGGCATTGATTATGTATGGTTGAGTTTGGTCCAATGGCATAGATTTTCATTTGTTGACCCTACTCTGCATTTGGGCTGTTTGTTTTTGCATTTTTAGTCTTATGGGAGCCCACTGAGTATGTATACAATATTTGGTTTCGTTTGGTCCATGGGCCTTGATTTTAATTTTTAAACCCCCTCCTCCCTTAATTTTGAGTCCAATTTCAACCAAAATCTAATCAGCTCTTAATCTCAATTCACCAAATCTACATGTGAAATTCCGTTTTGATATTCACACTAGTTTTAGAGGTAGAGCGTCCACAAAAATTTGGTAACGCACAGACATTTTGACAAAACAGTTATTATCTCGTAAAATATAATTTTTTCGATGTTCACTTATAAGAGCTTTTTTGTAGACATAATTACCAAGGTTTCGCCCAATTTTTTACTTTACCATACAGGGGTGGAAGGGGGGTTAAAAATTAAAAATCTAGGCCGTTTGAGCAAACTCAACCAAATTTTGTATACATAATCAGTGCGACCCCAGAAGTCTAAAAATGCAAAAACTAACCGCCCAAAATTGTGGTGGGGGGTGTATGGTCAAAAAATGAAAATCTAGGCCCTTATATCAAACTCAACCAAATTTTGTATACATAATCATTGGGATCTCAGGTTGTATGGTAAAGTCAAGTGGATGGCCACATCAGAACACGTCAGCTTATTTAGTTTTATGGGAGCCCACTGAGTATGTATACAATATTTGGTTTCGTTTGGTCCATGGGCCTAGATTTCAATTTTTAAACCCCCTCCTCCCTTAATTTTGAGTCCAATTTCAACCAAAATCTAATCAGCTCTTAATCTCAATTCACCAAATCTACATGTGAAATTCCGTTTTGATATTCACACTAGTTTTAGAGGTAGAGACGTCCACAAAGATTTGGTAACGCACAGACATTTTGACAAAACAGTTATTATCTCGTAAAATATAATTTTTTCGATGTTCACTTATTAGAGCTTTTTTGTAGACAGAAATACCAAGGTTTCGCCTAATTTTTTACTTTACCATACAGGGTATGGTCAAGTATTGTAATCCTGCATGAAAATAGTGGGTTTTTTCATTCTTTTTTTCAAAATATCTCAAAAACGGCTTAAACTATTTTGATTAAAAAAAATTGAGCGAAACCATGGCATTTCGGTCTACAAAAAGCTTTAATAAGTGAACATCGAAAAAATTATATTTTACGAGATAATAATTTTATTGTCAAAATGTCTGTTAGTCTGTGCTTTACCAATTTTTTATTGATTTTCAATAAAGCAATTTTTTGTTCTAAAATTTACTAAAAAACCGCGAAGCCTTTTTATATGACCTAATATATCATTTGAAAATCATGTACTTTTATTTTTAAATCAGAGAGGAAATAAAAAGATACTTGGTTATTTTGACTATAATTTAATAGATTAGTGAAAGATAATTCCCTTTAGATATTTTATTTACGTATTCAGAGCGATGACAAGTGAAGTCATCTCTCTTCAATTTATTTGCCCAATGCGTAAAGAAGAAGCAAATTGAATTGAAACTTTCTAAACATCTCGAAAATAAAACGTAAATAGATATTTATAGAAAATGAAGAGCAAAAAGAGAAGAGAAATTCAGAGAACAAGGGTAATTTAATTTAAAGAAGGTAGTACTAAAAAATAAGGTAAAGAGAGAGAAAAAGCTATAGAGAAAAATCTTCAAAAAAATTTGTAAATTTAGTTTTTAGAACCAAATGAAAAAAACTCTTATGTATTTTTAACCGACTTCAAAAAATGAGGAGGTTCTCAATTCGACTGGATTTTTTTTTTTGGATTTTACTCCGTAAGAATCGATTTGCATATAAGGAGCCCGGTATGGAAAATTATGGGTAGTAAAATTCAGTCAACGAATGACAGCGTTACGTTTTTCGTACGCACACTCTTCTGGTGGTGAAAAAGGGTAACATCATTCAAACAATTTTTAGGCGCGGATTTTAAAATTGACATTGAAAAATTAATCGAAAAAATATTATTATTATATTATATATATAAATATATTATATTATTATTATTATTATTATTATATATATATAAATGCAACATGACAGGTTCCATCCCTGTCGAGTGCTTATTTATATTTTAAAACATCTGAAATTTTATTACTTGACATTTAGAAATTTTCATTTAATTAATCTCAAAAATTAAATGATGATTTTATTTATATATATATCTATATAATAAAAATGAATTTCTTTTTCTTTGTAAGCGCAGATCTCTCAAATGCCTGGGCCGATTTGGCTAATTTTTTTTTAAAATGTTCGTAATAGTCCATTTCAGGTTAATATGTAAAAAAAAATCCGAAAAGTTGCCCGGAAAATTGGAAAATTCACGGAAAACTGAAACCAAATCTGAATTGCCAACATAGCTTGCCAAACAATAAAATAACTAAATAGCAAACTAACTTTGTGTTGGCAGCCCTATCTGTCACATTTTTGAGATGTCATTTATTCTAAAAGAGATCTAACCACATTATCGTTGAAGAGGAATTTAATAATGCAACACAGATTTAAAAAAACTATCTATTTTTTTAAAGTACATTTAAAAACAAAAATTAAAAAAATAAACTCCAACGGATCGTTGTTAAACTTTATCGAATGTACTATCTTATTCTAAAATAAAGTACTTTAAAAGATAATTTTACAAAAAACTATATATGACCTTTTTTGTGGTCCTCAAGGTACTTAATTACAATGAATTTTAAATCCCACAAATATTAATTTGACAATTTAATTGACGAACTCAAAAATTGTTATTTAATTAAATAAACTGCAACGGATCGTTGCTAAACTTTATCCAAATTCATTTGAAATATTAATATGTTTATTCCTTCATTATTAATCAGATATCACTTGCTATTTGCAGTTCATGTTAACCATGCTCAAATCCAGGGGGCGATGGAGGCGACCGCCCCCCCCCCCAAAGCATTGGAGATCAACAATTTTTATATGTTTATTTAATCTTTTTTTGTTATATAACATTAAATTTTAAAATTGAAGAAAATAAGGTTCTATGTGGGGGGGGGCGTCTCTGGCCGCCCCCCCCCAAATCAGAGGTCTGGATCCGCGCCTGATGTTGACTTTATTTCAAAAATAATGATCGATTCTCATTTAACAGTCGAGGAATAACCATTCTACATTCGATTTTTGACGTTTCGGTTTTTATTGGTAGCCATTGGTGAAGACATGGAGGAATCGACTTAAAATCAAAAATACCAATCGATTCTTATCTAATACTTGAGGAATAACAATTCTACATTAGATTTTTGACCCTTCGATTATTATTGGTAACCATTGCTTAAGACATGGAGGAATCGACTTAAAATCAAAAATAACGATCGATTCTTATCTAATACTAGAGGAATAACCTTATTGCATTCCATTTTTGATGTTTTGACTATTAATGGCAAGCTCTACTGAAAACGTGGAAAAATCGACTTAAAATCAATAAGACTAAATTCTTTTATGATAAACAACTCAAGCTTGAGAATAAGAGAATTTTTTATAAATAGAGATTTTTAATACATTTTAAATATTTGTTTCATCTTATTTGTTATGAGTGTATATTGCAGTTAAATAGAATCACAAATTATGTCTATTTAAGACTTTATAATAAAACAATTATATTTATTCTCTGTTACTAATAAAACATCAATAAAGCAGCCACGTGGGGGTCCAGGGGCGAAGCCCCTGGCTAGCAAGCCGCCCGCCGAAGGCGGGCCTTGAAGCTAGTTATTATATATATATAAATGCAACATGACAGGTTCCATCCCTGTCGAGTGCTTATTTATATTTTAAAAACATCTGAAATTTTATTACTTGACATTTAGAAATTTTCATTTAATTAATCTCAAAAATTAAATGATGATTTTATTTATATATATCATATACAATTCAACCTTATAATTTGATACGTCTTTCTCTAACGTATTATGGATAAACTTAGATAATTAGACAATCACTATAACTATTCATTTTTTATATTATACCTATACCTATGTTATATTTATACTTTATTGTTATTATTTTAGATATATCATACATATTATATCATATATAATTCTTATTTTAAATTTAATTATAATATTTATTTAAAATTTATATAACATTTATATTATAGATTTTATTTATAATTCGTGGGTAAGATTTGTGATCCACATATCTACCAACGTTCATGTGTCTTATTTCAGTTACCATAAGCCTCTAGTCACAGTAATTAATAACGACGGCGCTATTGATCTAATTAATATTTTAAATTTTATTTAGTTATATAGGAAATAATCCCGATGATGGATGAAGATGAGTTTTTGACTCGAAAGGCTTGGTGGAAAGATGTCGGAGGAGCGCCGATGTCGTCGATTTTCTTCAGAGGTGAAAACCTCTCTTGGTGGCGTAAAGCCGTGAAATTTGCTTTCCCAAAATAAGAATTGGCCCGGAGGCTTGTGAAAAATGCTTTTTAAAAATAAGAAATTGCCCTGAGGCGGTGAAAAATGCTTTCAACAAAATAAATGGCACAAGGCCCGAAATTTATTACTTCTTCGTGGTTACAAGATTTCGTACAGCGTTGTTTCTTTAATCGTTCCAAAGTCGACAGGCGAACTCTTGGAGAGCGTAAAACAGCTCTTCACACAGCGAGAGCTGAATTGCAACTGCCTGCTAATTACGGCTTCGTCTCTTTTATAGCCGTGGATTTAATTGGTAATTAAGGTGATTGGTTAATAATTTTTCCTAGATCGCGCTCGATTAATTATAAAAGGGCGTGGTCTCCTTCTTCGCTAATTAGTCTTTCATAAGCCACGAATCGATTAACATCGAAAAATAAATTACATTTCTAATTGAAAACAAAAGGCAGAAAATCGATCCCTACATTCTCCCCTTTCTCAATCAAGTTACGACTCGGAACTTATAACCAATCATCTTTTACATAGTTAAATATTTCAACTTAAAATTAATTTAGTTATTGTCTTTTCTTCTTTAAAACCGTTTAGGTATTTTTAACTTAATCATAAAATACAGAATTATTATATTTTTTTTTACAATGAAATAGCACTTAAAACTAAACTTAACTATTGTTATTTTTTACAAAACAAATTGATCTTGAAAATTACTTGAACAAAACAAAAAACAAATTTTATGCTTAAACTTAGTGTTTCTTAATTGTCTATTTCTTTGATTTTAACTTAAAAACTAACACTTTCACACACTATTTTTCACTTGCACTTAAATTAACACTTTTTTTTTTTTTTTTTTTTTACACTTTTATAATTAACACAACACTTCACTTGGATATTTTCTTGAACACTTAATATAGTCTGAGGTAAGGGACCGACATGGGTTTTAACTGGTATTGAGGGGAAATTAAGATTAATTTTATCAGATTTAAGACCACTAAACTTTGTAACGTCATAGGCTGCGTAATCATTTTGGCTTTTGATTCTAATTTTCTTCGTAAGTTCCCCAATTCTTCTTGCTTGAAACCCCTTAATCTTGTCTTTGTTCATAGGTGAATTTGTCCCTTGACCATCTTCTAAATGACTTTCTTTACTTGAGATATCTTCTTTCAAAGCGTTAGCTGTTTTTGCAAAATGTCTGTCTTGATCTGATAATTTCTTGTGTAATTCCCTGTTTTCATGTTTAATTAAATTTATAATTTCGTTTAATGAATTATTTTGATCTATCAGTTCGTTATTTCTTAATTTTAAATGGTTAATTTCGTTTTCTCGGATTTTCTTTTCTTCATTGAGACTTCTTTTTAAACTGTTCAATTCCCCTTTCATTGACTGAATGTCGCGTTTTAATGAATTGTTTTTCATTCGTAGTTCATCTATTAAATGAGATTCTGTTTCCGTTCTTGTTTGGTTAATTTTATTAACGTCTATGTTTTTAATAATTTGGATGCCATCTTGTCCTATTTTAATTTCGGCCTGATCTAACAGATCGATTCCTAAAATTACTTGTTCGTCTATTGTTTCGTTTGGAACTACATAAAATTTAATATTAAAATCTTCGTTGTCAATTCGTGTGGTTGTTTTAAAATATCCTTTACTTCCGGTTCGTGAAAATGCAAACCCATTCAGAATAATATTTGAATCTGTTAATTGTGGTGAACCTAGCTGTTTGTGGATGTCTTCGCTCATGAGCGACAAGCCTGCACCGGTATCTACTAAGGCGTTAATCTTGTGGTTGCTTATTGAAATGATCTTGTGATTGGATTTCGTTTTTTGACTATTTGCCGTAACTATGTTCATGGGTGGGTCTTTTTTGGTGATTAGGTTTTCGTTTCCATCATTACTGCTAACTGGCTGTCTATTGCATGCATGATTTGCTACGTTAGCTGACTTGGAAGTGATTTCCGAATATAATTTTAACTTTTCTTTAAATTCTTTTATCGTTTTTGCCCCGTAAAGTATTACTTTATTAGGACTAATTTCTTGTATACCGTCCAGTATATACTCTATTAATGCCTTGTCTTCTAAGTTTCCCTTGCTTGCTATCTCTTTCATAATCAGGAAGTATTCATAAACGTGCTCACCCTTTTGCAATTTTCTTCTGGCTAGCTGCTTGTGAATATCCGCGCTACTAACTTGCAATGAAAATTCCTCCAACAAGGCCTCTTTTAACTTATCCCACGTATTAATGTTTCTTTCACTTTCTACGAATAGCCTAGCTAGTCCAGTTATTAGCCGTCTGCCAAAGGTAAATAGTTGCAAACTACTCCAACTTTGAATACTTGCTTCGGATTCTATGTCGTGCACCCATCTTTCTATTGAATAACTGTCTGTTCCGTTGAATTTTTTATTAGCGGTTCTACGTCCCTAAAATTGATTGGACTGTGTTCCATGACTGTATAGTGGTCTTATAACTGATAAGAGGGATAGGTGTGTAGGTGTGCAGTGGGATTGTCGGCTCTTACCTCGTTAGTTAATTCTTCTGTCGTATTCCTGCTGCTACTCCTATGGGTGGCTGGTTCAGCTGTTATCCGCGAGTGGCGCTGCCGTCGTCGTGTTGTCTGGCCTTCGCTTGATCGCCTCAGTCGATAGCCGCTGCTGCTGCCTGCTACGTCGCCTGCCTTTGCTCGTCGCTTGGCTGCCGGGCGCGCTAAATGTGTTTGCCCGCGCAAAAACGGTCGGTGCCTCGAGACGAGTCAAGACAAACCTCCTTGGGTCCGAACCGAGATGGTCCAGCTCCGTCCGATAAAGCCTTTAACGAATCCGCGGCCGAGCCCCCAAATTTATAGGAAATAATCCCGATGATGGATGAAGATGAGTTTTTGACTCGAAAGGCTTGGTGGAAAGATGTCGGAGGAGCGCCGATGTCGTCGATTTTCTTCAGAGGTGAAAACCTCTCTTGGTGGCGTAAAGCCGTGAAATTTGCTTTCCCAAAATAAGAATTGGCCCGGAGGCTTGTGAAAAATGCTTTTTAAAAATAAGAAATTGCCCTGAGGCGGTGAAAAATGCTTTCAACAAAATAAATGGCACAAGGCCCGAAATTTATTACTTCTTCGTGGTTACAAGATTTCGTACAGCGTTGTTTCTTTAATCGTTCCAAAGTCGACAGGCGAACTCTTGGAGAGCGTAAAACAGCTCTTCACACAGCGAGAGCTGAATTGCAACTGCCTGCTAATTACGGCTTCGTCTCTTTTATAGCCGTGGATTTAATTGGTAATTAAGGTGATTGGTTAATAATTTTTCCTAGATCGCGCTCGATTAATTATAAAAGGGCGTGGTCTCCTTCTTCGCTAATTAGTCTTTCATAAGCCACGAATCGATTAACATCGAAAAATAAATTACATTTCTAATTGAAAACAAAAGGCAGAAAATCGATCCCTACAGTTATTTTCACTGATTCGTTTATTTATCATTTGATATGGTATTAATCTTTTTCTTAGACTAATAAGCCTTTTTTGTGCCTATTTAGACAGTCGATCTGAATGAGTAAACTCCAGGCGTGCGTCGGAGCTGACACACACATTTTTTTCTTTTACTTACAGAAGTTTTGATTTAGTTACTTACTGTTTAATATAAATATAGTGTGTGAGTGTATAAGTAAAAAAAAATTCAGGACAATAAAAGTAGTTTTTCTTAATTAATTTACTCCTATTTCAAAGTCAAAAAAAATCCCATAACAACCCTTTAATCACAATATTATCGGGTTCCAGGCTTACCCTCCAAACGGAAAAGGGTTCCACATTCGAAAAAGTTTGAGAAACACTGATCTACGCCATTTGAGCAAAATCAACCAAATTTTGTATACATATTCAGTGAACCCCCAGAAGTCTAAAAATTCAAAAACTAACCGTCCAAAATGGGGGGGGGGGGGTCAAAAAATCTAGGCTCTTTTACCAAACTCAATCAAATTTTTTACACTAAAGATGATTAAAAATTGGCCGATCAACATTTTTTAAAACAAAAGTCCTACAAAAATATTTTTCTCCAAAATGTATAGTACGTATTGTTTTATTTTGAATTCTGGTCGATAGGAAGATTATTCAGGATTGTGTAACAAAAATTAGGATAAAAAAATATGTAAGTTTATAGCCAGAGCATCTCGATATTTAGGGCTAGGTAGCGATTTTTACCATTTTCAAAAAATGGCCTATAACTGAAAAACTATGACAATTTTATTTAAAAAAAATTGGGGCTCTAGACCGTCATTAATTGGCCTATCCCCTGTTCACAGTTTATCATTGAAGTTGTTGTTGTTAAAGAAACTTCCACAAACATAACATCGTATAATAAGCCACATGTAAACAAGAGAAAGGTTCTACCTGATAACTAATCTAGTTAGATAGCTAGCAGTGTAGGTAGTAGGTAAGTATTCAATATTCAAATTTCCAGCTCGGCTTAAATCTGAATTTCTAAATCCATCGTAATTAGTTTGATTTGAATTAAGCCAATATTGAAATGATAGCTAATTATAACCGGACTAATTTGATTTAATGTTAATCCAGTTCGTGTGTGTGTTTTTTTCAATTATTTGAGTTCAATCTTGATTAATTGAAGAAGGTTTTTCAAATAACACAACTAACTAATTTAATGGTTAAAGAAGCATAATAATGAAATCTAATTAATTAATTGTTTAATCATTAATTTGTTTTGTTTACAATATTTTATTTATTATTATTTATTTATATTGTTGAAAAAGTAAATAAAACTAAATCAAGCTGTTTATTTTAGCTCTTCTTTATATTGCTAATATATTATATTGTATTATACTGAAGTAAATTTTCTCATTAATATATCAAAGAATAATTAACACATTAACGAGAATTGTTTTGATCGCGCTTTTTAAACAAGATATATATCGCGAGACTACTGCGGTTGAGGCTATTGGAGACTGCTGAGTCTTAAGTCTGGACCAAGAGATAATGAAAAAGATATGATCCATTTAGCTATAATCCAACGTGATTTTGCGTTTAGCCCGCATGACACTTTGATGGATCAACAAATGAATTTGAAATCTGAGTGATATATATTCAATCTCCCAGTCCAGAGCATCATGCGGGCTAAACGGGAAATGATGCTGGATTATAACTAAATGGATCATATCTTTTTAATTATCTCTTGGTCCAGACTTAAGAGTCAGCAGACTCCAATAGCTTCAACCAGCAGTAGTCTCGAGATATATATCTTTTTTAAAAAGCGCGTTCAAAACAATTCTCGTTAATGTGTTAATGGTTCTTTGATATATTAATGAGAAAATAAACTTCACTATTTCAAGTTAGAAATATATAAATTTGGATATTATTTTTACTTAATATTTAACAAAAATCATCTGCATTCGATTAGCGATTGAATCAAATAGAGGAAACAATTGAAGACGAGGATGTGATAATAAAACGAAGACATGTGGACCAATTTAGGGTGGACCTAATTTTTCAGTCATGAAATTTTTTTCGGGACAGAAGCTCAAATTAGGAGGTTAGGTAAAAAAATAATTTGTACAAAATTTGAGATCGATCGGGCATCGCGAACTGGTGGCGCCTCTCACTTGAAAATTCAAAATCTTAAGACTTTTTGTTACTATATTTTGTTATACGTCTGTTAAATGGCAAATAATAATAATAACAGTAATATCTAAGAAGTTTATTAACAGAACGATCGTACAATATTTGAATACAAACCGTAACACGTCGTTAAATTGAAACAAAGAATAAAAACATCGATGATCACTAAATTAATAAACATTATATCTTCTGAAATCCAGCCTTTACCTTCGTCATTCAACCATTATTATACTAAGAAGACGGCTTTCTTAAAACAACATAGAAACAAGTGAAATAAATACAACTCCAACAAAGCCCAACACCATCACAAACACGTCCACCAATAAGTAAGTACTCATCAACATGTATAGTAGGAACTCAACAAAAAAACGAATATCAAAACTTAGACACAGTTCAAGAGGACGCTGAATTCCTAAATACCTAGAGGATTATGTACTATAAAACGAAATGAGGAAAATAATTAAGCATAATAATGAAATCTAATTAATTGTTTTTAATAATTAATTTGTTTTCTTTATAATATTTTATTGATTATTATTTATTTGTATTGTTGAAAAAGTAAATAAAACTAAATCTACACGTTTCTTTTAGTTCTTCTTTATTTTACTATATTATGACATAATTGAAGACGAGGATGTGATAATAAAACGAAGACATGTGGACCAATTTAGAGAGTGGGCCTTATTTTTCGACCATGAGATTTTTTACGGAACAGAAGCTCAAATTATGAGGTTAGTTAAAAAAATAATGTGTACAAAATTTGAGATCAACCGAATATCGCGAAGAGGAGGCGCATCTCATTTAAAAATTTGAAATTTCAAGAATTTTGGGCTATTTTGTTATTATATTTTGTTATACGTCTGTTAAATGGCAAATAATAATAATAACAGTAATATCTAAGAAGTTTATTAACAGAACGATCGTACAATATTTGAATACAAACCGTAACACGTCGTTAAATTGAAACAAAGAATAAAAACATCGATGATTATTAAATTAATAAACATTATATCTTCTGAAATCCAGCCTTTACCTTCGTCATTCAACCATTATTATACACTGGACCATTTAAGAAGACGGCTTTCTAAAAACAACATAGAAACAAGCGAGGGGTGAAACGCGATTGGAATTAGGTGTACACGTCTTTGGAATTATGTGGAATTATTTTGGAATTCATTAGATAATGCCCCTTCATCTATTGTCTTCTACTTGGAAATGAAAGAGGAAGTGGAAGTAGGTGTACACGATATTAGGTTGCGGTTCACCCCTTGGAAACAAGTGAAATAAATACAATTCCAACAATCCCACCACCATCACAAACACTTCAACCAATAATTAAGTACTCATCAACATGTATAGTAGGAACTCAACAAAAAAACGAATATCAAAACTTAGACACAGTTCAAGAGAACGCTGAATTCCTAAATACCTAGAGGATTATGTACTATAAAACGAAATGAGGAAAATAATGAAGTATAATTATATCTAATTAATTATTAATTGTTTAACCATTAATTTGTTTTGTTTACAATATTTTATTGATTATTTATTTGTATTGTTGAAAAAGTAAATAATTTGTTTTGTTTACATTGTTGAAAAAGTAAATAAAGCTAAATCTACACGTTTATTTTAGCTCTGTTCTATATTATTTTATATTATAAGAGAAAGTGATTTAGAGTTTAGAGAAAGGTCTTTGCGCGTGTTCTTTTTTTGATGAAATGAATCATGATAATCATTACCGAGAGGTGTAGGTAATAAATAGATGTTCAAGGAAATGAGATTTTCGTATTTAATCCAAAAAGCAAAAGAGACGATGGGCTTAAACAAATTAAAGACTCTGGTTTAAGAATTAAGAACAAGCTATTTGAAAGGGCAACTTTTAAATTGAAATTTTTTTATTTCTGAACCCTAGTTAGTAAGAGATGCGTATCGTTCCAAATCATCATGATTCTGAAGGATATTTTTCCTCGTTATAATGTCTTCAGAGTGGGAAAGCTTGAAGGACGCAATTCCACTACTATACATTTGATTCTACCCAAAACAAATTCTCTTTAAAAATCCCACAGCCTTGATTAAGATTGTCCAACCCGCGGGCCGCATGCAGGCCAAGACGGCTATCAAGGTGGCCAGACTAAAAATTGGAAACTTACAAACTTTATGAGATTACGACTAAAAAATATAATAATTTTAATTTGCTATTAATTTATGAGTGATGAGTTTTTTAATTTAGCACGTTATTTAGCAATGAGGTATTCATAAAATCAAGTGGTTAAAACCCAAGTAACATAAGGAGTTAGAAAAGCTGGATGTCTACTATATGGTTTGGTCTGGAAAAACATGCCTCCAAAATCCTATCCAAAATAATCCAGAGAAGAATAGAACAAAGAGTTGAAGAAAATCTGGGGGAAGACCAGTTCGGCTTTAGAAGAAACAGAGGCACCCGAGAAGCAATTCTCTCTCTTAGACTAATAATAGAAAGGGGTTTTATCAGGGAAGAATCTGTCTACATCGGATTCATAGACCTAGAAAAAGCATTTGATAACGTCAATTGGGAAATTATGTTTAAAATCTTAAAACAGGCGTGAATAAAATTCAGGGAGAGAAGACTAATCTACAATCTATATCAAAACCAGACGGCAATTATAAATATTGTAGATGAGCAAATAGAAACCAAAATAAATATATAATATGTCAGCAAAAAGCATAGTAGGAATTTATAAGACCTGCCGAACCACTTAAAAGAAGTTAGCACCTTCTCTTTAAACTATTTGTTTTCTATTCAAAAATTCTATGTCCAAACCCTGAAACATTGAACTACGATGCTCGAGTTTCGGCCTGGGTGAAGACCCAATAGGATCCGGTGTTAGACCATGTGGGACTCATCCTGGCCGCGAAAGGGCCGAGTTTTCCTTAAATTACCTCCGGGATAGCCGGGGTGTTCAATACAAACCTGCGTACGTCCAGTACTGACATGTGCAGCAGAAACCAGAGCATCAACATTTACCACCCAACGACTTCTCTGAACAACAGAGATGAGAATAAGGGGTATACACGGGAAAACATTAAGGGATAGAAAAGATCTAAGAGAACTAAGCGGAATCCAGGATATATTGGAATCAGGAGTGTATAAATTAACTTGTCAAGATTGCGACGCTTTTTATATTGGGCAGACAGGTCGCGCTTTCAAAATGCGTTGCTCCGAGCATGTAGGAGCCCTTAACCACCTCAACAAATCCGATAACATTAATTTAGATTCGACCTCAGCCTTCGCAATTCACTTACATGAATCTAACCATTCACCCTCTAATAATAACCCTATCCCCATTCATTTCGAAAGAAAAGGCCTTAAATTGGACCTCCTGGAATCCACCGAGATAAAAATAGCCCTCTCTAATAATTCAAATATTTTAAATAATCAATTGGAAGTGTATAAAAATACAATTATTGATTATATGTTATAATAAATTAAATAAACATTCCTTTCATTGTTTGCACATTATACTAGGGTAATTGCACTCTCTTATATACCTTTTAAGTTGTACCTTCTCAGGTACCTGTCCATTCGCTATTATAATAGCAGGTATAGATCCCTTTCACCCAGCTCAAATCTCAATAGAAAATATTAATCCTTAGAACAACTACCCCCCCCCCCCTCTTCCCCTACATTCCCCCCACCACATACATTTTTAAAAAAATTTTAAAAATTCTTACTTGTAAAACTATTTTTCCAATATGTAATCAGTTTTCTTAGACTCCTGATGATGGGCTAACCCCCGAAATATATCGAACTCAAAACTCAATTTTGTTTTATTTCTTTTTTGTGAAACCTACCTCGTATCTTAGTTTTATTATTATATTAAAATGTTTCACCTAGAACCAACACCGAACTCCTTAAAAGTTATATTGGAATGGATCAATGTGAGAAAGAGAGGATGTAGAACGGATGACGGATGACCGCATTGCAAAAATCGTGAAGGAAAATCGCCCATGTGGCACACGGAGCAGAGAGCGGTCTAAAAAATATGGAAAGATGTCGCAGCAAGAAACTAACGTCTTTATTCTGTTTTTTCTTTACCATACAGGGTATGGTCAAGTATTGTATTCGTGCATGAAAAAAGTGTTTTTTTTTCCTTCTTTTTTTCAAAATATCTCAAAAACGGCTTAAATTATTTTGATTTAAAAAATTAAGCAAAACCATAAAATTTTGCTCTACAAAAAAGCTCAAATAAGTGAACATCGAAAAAATTATATTTTTCGAGATAATAATTGTTTTTTCAAAATGTCCGTTAGTTAGTCTGTGCGTTACCAAATTTGTGGACGAGCTAGCTCAAAAACTAGTGTGAATATCGAAACCAGAATTTCACACGTAATTTTGGTCCATTGAGATTAAGAGCTGATTAGATTTTGGTGCATATCGACCCAAAATTAAGGGGGGTCGAGGGAGTTAAAAATTAAAAATCTAGGTCGTTTGAGCAAAGCTCAACCAAATTTTGTATACATAATCAGTGGACCCCCAGAAGTCTAAAAATGCAAAATCTAACCGCCCAAAATGGGGGGGAGGGTCCAAAAAATGAAAATCTTGGCCATTTACCAAACTCAACCAAATTTTGTATACATAATCAGTGGGTCCCAAGAAGTCTAAAAATACAAAAACTAACCGCCCGAAATTTTGGGGGGGAGCGGAGGGTCAAAAAATGAAAATCTTTGCCATTTACCAAACTAAAGCAAATTTTGTATACATAATCAGTGGGTCCCAAGAAGTCTAAAAATGCAAAAACTAACCCCCTCTAAATGATTATAAATAATTTTATTAAATATTAAATATAAGTGGGGGGCCAGGTTGTATGGTAAAGTCAAGTGGATGGCCACATCAGAACACGTCAGCTTATTCTTTTATTGGAAGAACAGGCGAAAGCCTATAGAGAAGATGAAGAAGAAGAAGAATTATTCATAATATGATAATTGAATAATTTTATTTATTCAAACAACTATTTTCAAGTATGAAGCCCTTAAAGAATGAATCTAGGATCAAAAATATTTGATGAACATCTTGAGAACTCACTGATAATTCTTTTGAACCAAATATCCAAGAATTAAAGTCTCAAAAACAACGACAAACATCTCAATAATTTTAACCGACTTCAAAAAAAGGTTATCAATTTGCCGGAAACTTGTTTTTTATGTATGTTCACCAATCACTTTTTACTATGTGGACCGATTTCCATAATTTAAATTTATTGGAAAGGGGTACCTTAGTGGTAGTCCCATATTAATTTGGTCAAGTTCTGATGATTTGATCAATCACAAAATATCAGAACTCTTCAATTCCTAAGAGCAATAATGGAAATTATAAAAATAATAACTATACTATAATTTCACTGATCAACAAAATTTCCCCCGTAAACCTAACAATGGATTCCAGTAGTTTTATATGCTGATTATCATGCAAATATCCGATTTTTTACAAAACGTCAGAGTTTTGAGATATTATCGGTCAATTCGACGAAAAGGCCCATTTTGACCTAATTTCGAGTCCGATTAAATTTTGAAAAGAAATATTTTGTTGACTTATAGTCATTATTGGTTGAATTATAGTCATTATATAGTTTTATTTAGGTTGAATTAAGGTTTCAAAACGGGAGTTATGTCTCGTTTTTTTGTTTTGCAACTGTGTTGTATTATCGTTAAATTATAGTCGCAAAGATTATAAAGCAACCATTACAAAAAGGTTGCCACCAACATTTTTGTCACCGATTTGCAACTGTTTATTTATAATTTTATATTTCTTTGATTTGATTAATATAATGAATAATTACACAATTCTTTAATAAAGAACAATAATCAACATTATGTATATATAAATAACGAGCTGTAGAGGGCGTGCCGACAAGTGGCCCTGGCGGGCAGCGTTTCAATATGTGATTATTAGGTCTTTAATATATATTTGTAATATTTTGCCCCCTCTTTCGCCCCCACGCACTCATTTTGGCTATTGATTTTTACAGCATACATTTTATATAGTCTTAAAAACTAACATTACAAAATTTGATCTATATCGGAGAGAGTATTAATTTTTTGCCCCCATTCACATTTTGGGAGGTTGAAATTATTTTTTAGATATTTGCAAATAAATAACTTTCAGTTTTCTAAAGAGTAAATGTACAAAAAAAAATTAAAATTTCTATATTTTGCCCCCCCCCCCCTTTCGCCCCCATACAATCAATTTTGATATTTGATTTTTACAGGAATAGTTTCTTAAAGTAATAAAGAATAGCTCTACAAAATTTGATCAAGATAGGAGAGAGTTTTAATTTTTGCCCCCACTCACATTTTGGATAGTTGGGAGTCGAATTTCAAAAAATCCTGAAATTACTTTTTAGATATTTGTATTTAGAATTTTATTAAGTAAAAATCAAGTAGATATCTTATCGTTCTTAATTGAAAATGCATAATTAGTGTAAACACATTGCAAAGATATTTTGCTCCTTTTGACCCCTTTAGGAGTCGAATTTAAAAAATCCTGAAAGTAGTTTTTACATATTTTAATTTAGTATTTTTATAAGTAAAAAGCAAGTAGATATTTTATCGATCTTAAGAGATATCGCATAATCAGTGAAAACACACTTTGCCCCCTTTGAACCCCTTAGGGGTCGAATTTCAAAAATCCTTTCTAAGTGAGCCCCTATGTCATAGATGTAATATCCTCTCCAAATTTCATGTTTCTATGTCCAGTGGTTCTGGCTGTTTTGATGATGGGTGAGTGAGTGAGTGTATCGGGCAAAGAATTTTATATATATAGACTACTACCGTTTTGAAACCGTAATTCAACCTAAATAAAACTATATAATGACTATAATTCAACCAATCAAAAAAGTTGCATTTGGGTTTTATTTTGGTCTCTGTGCTATACAGGAATTACGTCAACAAAATATTTTGACTTCAAATATTGCTGTTTAATATTTAATGGGACTCGAAAATAGGTCAAAATGGCCTTTTTTTGGTCTTTTTGACCGATAATATCTCAAAACTCAGACCTGTTGTAAGAAATTGAGAAAGTGCATGAAAATCATGGAATCCATTGTTAGTTTTACAGGGAGAAACTTTTGTTTAATTTTTTTTGAGCAGTGTTAATATTTTAAAACCTACTACTGAGTCTAGGGTCATAGCCTCATGGCCAGCAAGAACCCCGCCAAAGGCGGATTTCGCTGCTGGTAGGTATATAATTGCCTATTTATAAAGTGAAGCCTATTCACTTTAGTCATAGCCTTTGAGATTTATTTCACCTTACTATATATACGGGAGGTGATCTCTAAAGCTATAAAAGATGATAATATCTTTATTGTTTCTATATATACGACTAAAAATAAAATATGCTATCTATAGAGTAGGTATATAAGGTATTTTGGTGTGGAATGAATATGCAACTATCTTTGCATAATGCGCGATATTCATGGGCCTATTCCTTTCATCTCGAGATGATATCCCAAGCAATAAAGCTGATTAAATCGGAACTAAAGGCTTAGGTACTCTATATTCCTCTTGCCCTCAAATTTTTTGAATCAATTTTTTTTCAACAACACTCTAACCTTCTCCAAGGGCATTTTTAACCGATTTCAAAAAAAGAGAAGGCATCTCCGCCAATTTTTTTTGCATTGGGTTTAGTCTAGCTTACGATTGGTCCCGTTTTTTTCATTGGTATTGGACCTTTTTTGATTTGTTTGTTCGGGCATAACTTCTTTGTTTATGAACCAATTTTAATGATTATTTTTTTATTAGAAAGTGGGTACCTTAGGGGTAGTACCATATCAATTTAGTCAAGTTCTGAAGATATGATCAATGACGAAATAAAGTAAATCTTCAATTCTTATTGGGGCTTGAAGGTAGAGTCCAGGGCGTGGGGAGTCAGGGATATGGGGGTACAGGGGTACTAGAGGGCCTGTGTCTGTACCTTTATCATCACATACTACTAAAGGGCATTTGTCCCTGTGTGTATTTCCAGGGGTGGGGTTGGGGTCCAGGAGGTACAGGGTCTAAGGGTGAGGGTTGGGACTCATGGGGAAAGGTGGAGATCCAAGGGATGCGGTCTCCATTGATGGGGAGTCCAGGTTTAGTGGGTTTAGTGGGTGATCAGAGGCGGGGGAGAAGTTCCGGGGTTGGGTATTGGGTCGGTGGGATGGAGAGTTGTTGAAGATGGAGGAGAGGGAGTGTTCAAGGGATGGGGGTCCAGGGGACCAAGTCCTCTGGCTAGCAAGAGGGCCACCGAAAAGCCTTGCAGCTAGTATAGCTATTAATAATTTTTTTTTTTTATTAGTTTTAACTTGTAAACTCCTGATGATGGACTAATAATCCGAAATATATTGAGCTTGTATAAATCTCTTTGAGTTTTATTTCATTCACTGTGAAACTACACACCCTTTACTTTATTAATTTTGCTATTAATAATGCCATTAATAACCAAAGATTAGTTTAATCAAGATGCGACCTTATTCATTAAGTTATTATGGTAAATAAATAAACATTATCAAAATAAGTTTTTAAATTAGCTAATTTTGCCAAAAAAATACAAATATTTTTTTTTTTCTAAAGAAGTAAGTACAAAGTGCTGTACAATTTTGAAATCTCAACTAAATGAGCCAATTTTTTAAATAAATTGCCATGCTAGAATTGTAGGCTTTTTTTTACATTAAAGATGATTCTAAGTTAGCTAAATTTTTTAAAACATAATTCCTGCAAAAATATTTTTTTCTCCAAAATTTTAGTACTTATGGTTTGTTTTTTTGATTCTGATCAATAGCAGGATTAATCAGGATTGCGTAACAAAAATTCATCATCATCATCATCATCATTGAGTATACAGTCCTAAGACTGGTTTGATGCAACAATCCGTCTCCCCCGGCAGCTGTTTGACCTCTCTAAATGTCTGGCATCCCATATCCCCAATTATTTGGTTGAAATATTCTAATCTGGGTCTTCCCCTTCCCCTTTTCTTCCCCCCCATCCCCTAAGCAGTCCCCCATGTCTCAGTGTGTGCCCCAACATTTGACCTCTTCTCTTCTTCAGACTCTTCCACAAGGTTCTTCTTTCTCCGATTCTTCCAACAACTTCTTCATTTGTAATTTTATCCATCCATTTGATATTCCCCTTATTCTTCTGTAGCACCACATTTCGAAAGCCTCTAATCTCTTTCTCTCCGCTTTTCTAATTGTCCAGGTTTCATACCCATACCCATAGCTATGCTCCATACATATGTCTTCAATAGCAACTTCCTCTTTTCTAAGCTGATTGAGGAGGAGCATAGTAGTTTTTATAATTAATTAGAATAATTAAATATGTAAATATGTGGCCACAGGATCTCGATATTTAGGGCAGGGTAGCAAATTTCAATATTTTCAAAAAATGCCTATAACTTGAAAACTACTAGACTTTTATTAAAAAACTCTTCTGCTCACGGTTTACCGTTGTGATAAGGGACATCCTGTATATTAAAGTAAAAATGTGAAAAAAAGAAGGCACTTTTCGAAGTTATTAAAACCAGAAAGGTGCAAGTGCTGTTTCTTTTCGATACCTAGGGTTGGTCTCATTTAGACAATACAAACTTTTCTTTTTCTTTTGTTGCAGAAATAATGAAGCCGCCAGCAACAAAGCTTTCCGAATAATAAGGGTAAGAACACACCATTTATTTCTGTCACTAAATAATTAGCCCCCCCCCCCCTCCCTCCCTCCCTCAATGTCGAAATTGGTTTTGAACTAGATATATCTTGTCTGACCTTAATAAATGATTAGTTCGCCTGTGTATCTACACGGTTGTTTTTTTCTTCTTTTTCTGGGTCTTTATTAGAAGGCGCAGAAATATAATATTGATTACGCGGGGCATATCTGAGAGTTCATGAATCATTCCCGGAGAGATGTTCCCTCTCGTTTTTCTTATCGAAAATCGTAATCGATGTATGTGTGTGTGTGTATGTGTGTATGATCAAGGGGGTAATTCTATACATAAAACCCGTTTGCGTGTCTGATGGCGTTAAGTTGCCAACATATACATTCACGCCTACTAATCTTACACTCAAATAAACCAATAAGAACTTAATCAAACTTCATTTGTGGAAGATATTTCTTCATCTATTATTGTTCATTCGCGTTAATTAGGTTATTAGATTAGGTTTAATTAGTAAAAAGACACATAATAGAATGGCTTTTTACTATATTTACCATAATTTAAATATAATATAGTTCATCAGCAAGATGTCCGCCCCCTGGACTCCGCAGTAGGTATGAAAATAATAATTAAAATTTATTCACCATGAACTATTAGGGAGTTTTAAAATAATATAATTTATATTTCTTAATTTTAAGAAATTTTATTTGTCATTAATTATAAGTGGGTTTTAAAATAATTCCTAAAATTAATAAATTTTATTTGTCATGAATTATTAGTGGGTTTTAAAATAATTCCTAATTTTAAGAAATTTTATTTGTCATGAATTATTAGTGGGTTTTAAATTAATTCCTAATTTTAATAAATTTTATTTCTCATGTATTATTAATGGGTTTTAAAATAACACCTTAAATTAATAAATTTTATTTGTCATGAATTATTAGTGGGTTTTAAATTAATTCCTAATTTTAATAAATTTTATTTCTCATGTATTATTAATGGGTTTTAAAATAACTCCTAAAATTAATAAATTTTATTTGTCATGAATTATTAATGAGTTTTAAATTTCCTAATTTTAATAAATTTTATTTCTCATGAATTATTAGTCGGTTTTAAAAGAATTCCTAATTTTAAGAAATTTTATTTGTCATGAATTATTAGTGGGTTTTAAATTAATTCCTAATTTTAAGAAATTTTATTTCTCATGAATTATTAGTGGGTTTTAAATTAATTCCTAATTTTAATAAATTTTATTTCTCATGAATTATTAGTGGGTTTAAATTAATTCCTAATTTTAAGAAATTTTATTTGTCATGAATTATTAGTGGGTTTTAAATTAATTCCTAATTTTAATAAATTTTATTTCTCATGTATTATTATTAATGGGTTTTAAATTAATTCCTAATTTTAAGAAATTTTATTTGTCATGAATTATTAGTAGATTTTAAAATAATAATAATTTAAATTTTGTAATTTTAATAAATTTTATTTGTCATGAACTAAATATAAGTGAGTTTTAAAATAATAATTTAATGTCTTAATTTTAATAAATTTTATTTGTCATGAATTATTAGAGGGTATTAATTGATAAGTGATGAAAAGGCAGCCCAATGATAGTGAAAAAATTATCTCTCTACTTTTCTCTCAATAACCTTGAAGAAGGAGTAAAAATCCTCCGAAACGTTGGTTTTTGATTGATGAAAAAATGAATATCCAATAAATCTAATTTGAGATTTGTTTTTTTCACCATTCTTGGGGTGCCTTTCCATCAAATATCAATTAAAATTTCAACCACAATCCGTCTCTCCTCAGAAGAGAAAATTTCTTCTAATATTTTTAGTAGGTTTTAAAATACTAATTTAAATTTTCCAATTTCAATACATTTTATTTGTCATGAGCTATTAGTGAGTTTTAAAATATAATAATATAAATTTCCTAATTTTAATAGATTTTATTTGTCATAAATTATACGTGGGTTTTAAATATAATAATATAAATTCCCTAATTTTAATATATTTTATTTGTCATTAACTATAGTTTTGTCTTAAAAATAATAATTAAAATTATCCAATTTTAATAAATTTACTTACTTTTATAATAATAAAACTTGAGTAAGATACGAGGTAGGTTTCACAAAAAAAGAAATAAAACAAAATTGAGTTTTGAATTCGATATATTTCGGGGGTTAGGCCATCATGTTTCACCTAGAACCAACACCGAACTCCTTAAAAGTTATTACTTACTTTTAATTTGGTTTTGTAAAATAATAATTGAAATTTTCCAAATTTAATAAACTTTATTATGAAACGCTGGCCAAATAGATTTTTTCCGAGGCCATAAAATATAAATAAATAAATTTTATTTGTCATGAACTACTTACATATAAGTGGGTTTTAAAATCTAATCTTATTAAACGAGCAAAAATTGTTTTATATATATATATATATATATATATATGTATCTTAGTTCTATTTTGAAAACGGCTCTACCGATTTTGATGAAACAAAATCTATTAACAAGTTTTGAGGGTGAGAAAACGATCTGGCTAGGTCTGGACCTCGACAAATTTCATCTTAATTGATATTTTCTTAATTAAAGTAATTATTTATAGATGAAAATCTCAATAAAAAAGTTTGTTTACATTTTTTTCAATTATCTTTTATTTTTAATTTGTTTTTTAATTTTAAAACCCACTAATAGATTATAGCAAATATTAATATATATATATATATATATATATTAAAATTAGGAATTTTTTGTTTGTTTTTTATTAACAGGTGTCTAAATCATAACAAAACAGGTGTGTTTACAAATAAAATGGTTGAAGTGGCTATTTTTTTATATAACTTGGAAACAAATCTTATTTAATTTTATGTTTTTATTTCAGATCCTATACGATTATTTTTTTTTATTATTTTTTTATAATGTTTATCCTAATGAACGAATGTGGGCAAATTGGTGTACGAGTAAACAAATAGACACATAAAATATATGTGGACCACTAGAAAGCTAGAAATGCAAAAACTGGGTGCGGGGTGGGGTGGTTGTAAGAGGTGTAGAAGGTAGGGTGCAGTTGTGGGGGATCCGGGGGTGAGAGGAGCGGTTGGGTTGGGGTGGGGGTTCAGTGGTTGGGGCGAGGTGTGTGGTTTCGATAGGGGGGGAGGGGTCAGGGATTACCGTGCATCGCTCGGTGGCTCCAGGTACTAATAATTTAAATTTCGTAATTTTAATCAATTTTATTCGTTATAAATTATTAGTGGATTTTAAAATTAAAAAAAAATCAACGTCGGCGTCGTGGTGCAAGCTGATTATAATAAGTACCTATAGATAAGATAAGAATTCTAATCTGCTTTTAATGTGCTTAGGTCAAATACCGTACTGCACTGGTAATAATCATCTGAATGAGCCATCAGGCCTCCTTATTGGCTCGTTTAAAAATAGGATTCATGTCAAATTCAAATTAAAGGATATACGTTATACGTAGGTATATATGTATAGTTGAGGAAATTTTTTCCTATGAATGAGATAGATAATCTCTGTCTTGGGATCTATTTTAACCATAAGGTACAAATTATACTCTATAATTAACTATTTCTAAAAGAGAGTTTTTATAATTAAAAACATTAATTCTAAGTCGGTGGCGGTGCGGTGGGGGGGGGAACTTATCTTTGTGAATAATTAGAGGAATTTTTTATTAAACTCCTTTTGTTAGATTAAACATCTTCTACTGCGCGACAAAGACATTGTGAATTAAAGGAGATGACCTCTTTACCTAAAGAGTCCTCAAAGACGTAAAGTGCGTCTTGAGGAAGCTTTCTTTCTTACTAGGTGTCTCGATTTTGAGACATTTTAAACATTATATCTACTCTTATTAAACGAGCAAAAATTGTATATTTGTTTGTATATATATTTGTATCTTGGTTATATTTTGAAAACAACTCTACCGATTTTGATGAAATTCACGGGTTAGAGGGTTTTTGGGGTGACAATTCGATCTGTCACGGTCGCATCTTCGACAAAATTGTTTTTGATGGGTTTTTTCGTAATCAAATTAATTATTCTCAGGTAAACAAATCCCATTCTTAGGGTTTTAAAAAAGGTTTCCCTTTTCCTTTTATACACAGGCAGACAATGAGTTGCCTTAATTTATTGTTCTAAAAGGCCTTGAAGAAGTATTGTGATTGTGGATTTTAACATATTTTGTTCTCCATAAACGTTAGAAATATTAATAAATGTTTTATAATTGTTTTTATAAAGAACTTTATTTATTTAATAGAATAAAAAATAATGAAGAATTTCTTTAAAAATATATTTCCCATAAGCAGGTCTCAATTTTCTAAAAAAACAACACATTTTGAATTGGTTTTATTTATTAACAATTGGATGAATAAAAATGAATCATATGGTTGAATCAAAACAGGTGCAGGAGGTGTGGTGCAGTGGTGGGGGATCCGGGGCTAGGCCGAGGTTTCGGGGGTGGGGTCAATCGGGCTGGAGGGGGGTACGAGTGGGCGAATACTATATATATATTTGTATTTTTTTTTAATTTGAAAACGGCTCTCAAATAAAAATCGACCTTTTTATCAGAATTTTAAATTAAAAATAATATTAAAATGAAGATTGTAACTGTAGGAAGAAGTTACCGAGCATCGCTCGGTGCCTCCAGGTACTATTAATAAGTTGTTGTAGGGAAATAAGGACAATAGCTTATGCAAATAATTTTTATTTTTTGCCGTTTCGTCAACTTTGTTGACTTCCTCAGAGGGTTCAAACAAATTAACTTCTTTGCATATTTGTCATTTTATTAATAGTACCTGAAGGCACCAAGCGATGCTCGGTAACTTCTTCCTTCAGTTAAACGCTTTATTTTAAAATTATTTTTAATTTAAAATTCTGATAAAAAGGTCGTTTTGATGTATTGATATTAAGAGCTGATTAGATTTTGTTTGAAATCGAACCAAAAATAAAGGTGTGTTTGGGGGGGGGGGGCTTAAAAAATTAAAATTATCAGATTTTTCACACAAAAATATTTAAAGCTATTTCCCCTGGATGATTTCCATATTTAAAAGAAGATATATTCAATTGCTATTGAGCCCAAAATTAAAAGGAGGGGAAGGGTTCTTTCGTAAATGATTGTAAATTATTTGATAGAGATTTTCTTTAGGAGACGGACTGGTATAAATATGCAATTGGATGTTGATGAAAGCAGTCCACGGTGGTTGTAAAAAAATAAGACTATAGAGGTTTTATTATTTTACATTTATTTGTTAAACCGACGTTTCGGAGATTTATTCTCTCCTTCTTCAAGGTAACAAAAAGTCAATGAAAGTAGTTCAAAACATAATTACTTTCTGTCTCCTTTGACAAATGCCAAAAAAACATTATAAAAAAATTTTTTTCATCTCGAATAGAAAATAAAGTAACAAGCAATTGATGATCAATATGTTAATTTGGCATTTGTCAAAGGAGACAGAAAGTAATTATGTTTTGAACTACTTTCATTGACTTTTTGTTACCCTGAAGAAGGAGAGAATAAATCTCCGAAACGTCGGTTTAACAAATAAATGTAAAATAATAAAACCTCTATAGTCTTATTTTTTACAACCACCGTGGACTGCTTTCATCAACATCCAATTGCATTGTAAATTATTTTTTTTAAATATTAAATTAAAGAGAAGGGCCAGATGTATTGTTTGGTGAACTCATTTGGATGGCAACATCAGCTCATTTATATTTATGAAAGATTTGTATTAATTGAATGAAATTTTTTCCAACATATATATAATTATAATATAATATAGTTTATTTATTAACAATGTTATAATAACAAAAAAACAATTTTAAAAAATAAAATAATTAATAATATACCTGGTCAGTGGTCACCCGTTATCATAAATTAAATAAAAATAATATATTTAAGTTTAAAACAAATGATATAACTGTCGGCTGCGCTTGGAAATTCGAACTGAGCGCTGCTTTTCTTGTGGGGCGGCCACAAGTGCACATGCTATCTGAGCATGTTCATTTGTGGCACAACTCAAGAATGCCCAGGGACGCCATAGCGATCTCAAAACGAATAGGGCTGGGGCACACCAAGTCGGTTGGTAATCCTAAACGAATATGGTTTAGTGACTTGAGGCTAACATAAGGGCGCCCAAAACACTCAAAACGAATATACCTCATATTAATTAAATTAATTGAACCGCGTAGGTTTGAATAGTTTTCATGATTCAGCCTGCGAATTTTTTGCAGTTCATAACCCAGATAGCAATTTAAACTTGAATCCAACTTGCAACAAGTTTGATGTGTCAAAAGTGGAAGCTTGTGGCAAGTTTGTCGTGGCAAGTGTATACACTTGAGGCAAGTTTGAATCAAACCTCCTAGTTTCCCAGCGACAAACCTGCACGTTGTTTGTTTTTGCAAAGCATATGCAAATTTGACATAACATGCTTGCATGTTGTTTGTTTTTGCAAAGCATATGCAACTTTGTCTTAATATACTTGCAGGGTGTTTATTTTTTTAAAGTATATGCAACATTGACCTAAGTAAGTTTAACCTACTAAAAGAAAATCGACTATAATTTAAAAAATCAGTTATTTACTTATTGTTCCTTGGAGAATGTCATCATTAGGTGAATGCCATCAATAGACGATAGGTGCTTCTACCTTATTGGCTGATTCATTGTTTAATTAGAAAGAAGTAAATATTGGGCGGGAAAATATAAGGGAAAAAAATAACAAAAAACAAACCATTGATTTATTCTTTTTTTAATCCTTTTTATTTTATTAAAATTATAAAAAATCAAATAATAAAATATAAAAAAAAACACTTTCTCTTTGTCATTTCTTAAATCTTATTTTGTATTTGACCTTTATTTTCTCTCTCTAGTCTGAAACAAATAAACAAGATTACTATATAATATTTAAGACATAAAATTATTAGTGAATTATAGAGTTTAGCCAAACCATCAGATACTGCAAGGAGCACTCATATATGTAATCTAAAACTTACCTTCTTGTTGAACTTCCCTATGGATAAAGCAAAAATATTTCAGTACAGTAGATATAAAAATAGAGATTTAATAGAAGAATCTTAAGTTCAAAAAAATAAAAAAACATTAAATTATAGATAAATATATTATAAAAGTGGAAAACTTACCCATAACCTCTTTCTCTGTTATTTATTTAGATTTCTTGAAAAATAATATGTATTATCATATATGTATATAAAACTATTGATAATAAAATAAGGATTTTGGAGCTTATATGTCAATGTATAAATAAACTGATATTTCTTTTATTTCTTATATATTTAGGTATATAAGTTGTTTATTTTGAAAGTCCATTCGATTTTCGAGACATGTAAGCCACACTCTAGAATTAAATAAAAATAATTTTAATTTTAATTCATAATAATTTTAATAATACCTCGCAAGTATTCCGCCCGTTTGAATTCTGGATTAAAAAAGTAGTTACTTTTTTTAGGAAATGCTTATAATTATATTAAAAATAAACTAGATTGACAGTTTAACGGTTAAACATCGACTAAACGATTAATATATTTGTGGCTAGATGGCGCCAACGAACAAGCAAGTAAGCAAGTTTGTAGCAAGTTAGATAAAAACTTAATAATTCACCCTTGAACATTCAAGATTGCTGCAAAATTACCACAAACTTATCTTGTCATATTTGACATGACAATTTAAATTCAAACAAAAGTTAAGTTTGCGGCAAGTCCAATTGCTATCTGGGAAATCATTTCATTATTTTTGTTTTGAAAAGGAAAAATGAAATTTGGCATCTGGCAGGATTCGAACCTGCGTCTTCCTCTTTAGCCGAGGCTGCGCTAACCAACTGCGCCACAGATGAATTATTCAAATTTACTCGGTTCAATTAATTTAATTAATTACAAAAAAAATATGGACCTAAAAATGGAACGTTAAAAATAAAATGTTCATACAAAATCAAAAGTCACTAGATAACCGCCAAAAGAAAAAATGACATCGATCTAATATGGCTTATCTGGTAGGATTCATCTGTGGCGCAGTTGGTTGGCGCAGCCTCGGCTGGGGAGAGGGACGCAGGTTCGAATCCTGCCAGATGCCAAATTTCATTTTTCCTTTTCAAAACAAAAATAATGAAATGATTTATGAACTGCAAAAGATTCGCAGTCTGAATCATGGAAATTATTCAAATTTACGCGGTTCAATTAATTTAATTAATTACAAAAAAAAAATATGGTACTAAGTTCGTTAAAAATAAAATGTTTATTATTCATATTGTTTTAAAAAAAGGATATTTCCAGACTTTTTTCTTTTAATCGATATTAGAAAAGGATAATGAATTTATTAATCCGAGAGATCTTGTGTATTCTATATACAATATTTCATTTTATATTTAGCCTTAAAATTTCCCAAAAAAAGATTCAATTTCCTCACACTCTGGAGCATTTCTTGTGTGTTCACCAAAATTGTTGGTTGATGTATATATATATATATACGTATATCCGACCAGATTGAACGTAATACTCGCAAGGATTTCACTTTACGGTTTATTATTATTAAATTTAATTAAATTTAGATTTTGGTTGTGTGTAAGGATTTATTGCCAAGATTTCAATAAACACATCCACCCTCACCCACCCATTTGGCTCTTCTATTTGTATTATAATATTATAGTAACCCGAAGACAAGACAGTTCGTTGCTCAAACGCAATACAAATTATAATATAATATATTAAAAAAAAAAAAAAAACTAAAAAACATGCTTCTAAAAAGTACAAAATAATGTAATAATTAATCAAAAAATGTGGGGAGCAGAAACTTTTAATTAATTTCGACAAAGTGCCCCACGCTTTTTGATTAAGTATATATATAACAGCGGTTTGTTCTACAGCATGCGCCGTTTTCCGCATCCAACACGCCAATTCTCTTATCCAGGATGTCTTGCTTCTTGTAGTTGCCTACTGGTCATTGCCTCATCTACGCCCTGCTTCCACGTTCGTCTCGGTCTTCCTCTTCTCCTCCGTCTTTCCGTGGGCATCCAGGTCCATATTTTATGAGGCCACCTATCTTCCGGCATTCTTTTGAGGTGTCCGTACCATATTAATCTCTTCCTTTGATTAAGTATTAGCAACATTATTTGGTACTTTTTAGAAGGATGTTTTTTAGTTTTGTTTTAAATATAATTTAATTTTTTTTTTACATTTAGTCTTAATTATTTTTAAAGAGAAAGGTTTGCGGAATTTAACAGAATGAAATGTATTTATTTTTATATAAATAATTACATTTAAATTGAGTAGGTAAACAATTATTTTTATAGAGAAATGTTTGCGGAATTTAACAGAACAAAAGTCATATTGATAGATAAATACATACATACATACATACATGTGAACCGCGATTGGAATTAGCTGTACACCGTCTTTGGAATTATTTGGTATTATTTTGGAATTCATTAGATAATCTATTGTCATCTATTGTCCTCTACTTGGAAATGAAAATGGGAGTGGAAGTAGGTGTACACGATTTTACGTCGTGGTTCACCCCTCGGGGGAACGTAATATGAAGCGTGTAAAAAGAATGTAAAAGAATTTAAGAATTAATAAAGTTTTATTTTTACTTTACCATACAGGGTATTGTCAAGTATTTGTAATTGTTCATGAAAAAAGTGTTGTTTTTTCGCTTCATTTTTTTCGAAATATCTCAAAAACAGCTGAAACTATTTTGATTAAAAAAAAATGGGGCGAAACCATGGCATTTTGCTCTACAAAAAAGTCCTAATAAGTGAACATCAAAAAAATTATATTTTTCGAGATAATAATGTCTGTTAGTTAGTCTGTGCGTTACCAAATTTTTGTCGACGAGCTAGCTCAAAAGCTAGTGTGAATATCAAAACCAAATTTCACATGTAGTTTTGGTCCTTTGAGATTAAGAGCTGATTAGATTTTGTGAAAGTATTTTGATTAAAAAAAATTGAGCAAAGCCATGGCATTTCGCTCTACAAAAAATCACTAATAAGTGAACATCGGAAAAATTATATTTTTCGAGATAATAATTGTTTGTCAAAATGTCTGTTAGTTTGGTTGTGTGTTAGTCCATGTGTTACCAAATTTTGTAGACAAGCTAGCTCAAAAACTAGTGTGAATATCAAAACAAAATTTCACATGTAGTTTTGGTCCATTGAGATTAAGAGATAATTAGATCTTCGTGCATATCGACCCAAAATTAAGGGGGATGGAGGGGGGGGTTAAAAATAAAAAATCTAGGCCATTTGAGCAAACTCAACCAAATTTTGTATACATAATCAGTGGGACTCCAGAAGTCTAAAAATGCAAAAACTAACCGCCCAAAATGGGGGGATGGTCAAAAAAATAAAATATAGGGTCACTCAACCAAATTTCGTATACATAATCAGTGGGCCCAGAGTAATCTAAAAATGCAAAAACTAAGCCCCCTCACATACATGATTATAAATAATTTTATTAAATATTATATATTCAAGAAAATTTTGCAATTATTTGAAAATGATTAGATATAATTTAAAAAAATGTATCAATCTTATTAGTTAATGATTCAAGCGTTAGAATTGCTATTTATTGGCAAATGATTCAAGCGGAAGCACTGCCATCTATTGGCAAATTATTCATACACTAGCAAAATTGTAATGATAAGATTTGTTTTTAAATTAATCAAGAAAATTTTGCAATTATTTGAAAATGATTAGATATAATTTAAAAAAATGTATCAATCTTATTAGTAAATGATTCAAGCGTTAGAATTGCTATTTATTGGCAAATGATTCAAGCGGAAGCACTGCCATCTATTGGCAAATTATTCATACACTAGCAAAATTGTAATGATAAGATTTGTTTTTAAATTAATCAAGAAAATTTTGCAATTATTTGAAAATGATTAGATATAATTTAAAAAAATGTATCAATCTTATTAGTTAATGATTCAAGCGTTAGAATTGCTATTTATTGGCAAATGATTCAAGCGGAAGCACTGCCATCTATTGGCAAATTATTCATACACTAGCAAAATTGTAATGATAAGATTTGTTTTTAAATTAATCAAGAAAATTTTGCAATTATTTGAAAATGATTAGATATAATTTAAAAAATGTATCAATCTTATTAGTAAATGATTCAAGCGTTAGAATTGCTATTTATTGGCAAATGATTCAAGCGGAAGCACTGCCATCTATTGGCAAATTATTCATACACTAGCAAAATTGTAATGATAAGATTTGTTTTTAAATTAATCAAGAAAATTTTGCAATTATTTGAAAATGATTAGATATAATTTAAAAAATGTATCAATCTTATTAGTAAATGATTCAAGCGTTAGAATTGCTATTTATTGGCAAATGATTCAAGCGGAAGCACTGCCATCTATTGGCAAATTATTCATACACTAGCAAAATTGTAATGATAAGATTTGTTTTTAAATTAATCAAGAAAATTTTGCAATTATTTGAAAATGATTAGATATAATTTAAAAAATGTATCAATCTTATTAGTAAATGATTCAAGCGTTAGAATTGCTATTTATTGGCAAATGATTCAAGCGGAAGCACTGCCATCTATTGGCAAATTATTCATACACTAGCAAAATTGTAATGATAAGATTTGTTTTTAAATTAATCAAGAAAATTTTGCAATTATTTGAAAATGATTAGATATAATTTAAAAAATGTATCAATCTTATTAGTAAATGATTCAAGCGTTAGAATTGCTATTTATTGGCAAATGATTCAAGCGGAAGCACTGCCATCTATTGGCAAATTATTCATACACTAGCAAAATTGTAATGATAAGATTTGTTTTTAAATTAATCAAGAAAATTTTGCAATTATTTGAAAATGATTAGATATAATTTAAAAAATGTATCAATCTTATTAGTTAATGATTCAAGCGTTAGAATTGCTATTTATTGGCAAATGATTCAAGCGGAAGCACTGCCATCTATTGGCAAATTATTCATACACTAGCAAAATTGTAATGATAAGATTTGTTTTTAAATTAATCAAGAAAATTTTGCAATTATTTGAAAATGATTAGATATAATTTAAAAAATGTATCAATCTTATTAGTTAATGATTCAAGCGTTAGAATTGCTATTTATTGGCAAATGATTCAAGCGGAAGCACTGCCATCTATTGGCAAATTATTCATACACTAGCAAAATTGTAATGATAAGATTTGTTTTTAAATTAATCAAGAAAATTTTGCAATTATTTGAAAATGATTAGATATAATTTAAAAAATGTATCAATCTTATTAGTTAATGATTCAAGCGTTAGAATTGCTATTTATTGGCAAATGATTCAAGCGGAAGCACTGCCATCTATTGGCAAATTATTCATACACTAGCAAAATTGTAATGATAAGATTTGTTTTTAAATTAATCAAGAAAATTTTGCAATTATTTGAAAATGATTAGATATAATTTAAAAAATGTATCAATCTTATTAGTAAATGATTCAAGCGTTAGAATTGCTATTTATTGGCAAATGATTCAAGCGGAAGCACTGCCATCTATTGGCAAATTATTCATACACTAGCAAAATTGTAATGATAAGATTTGTTTTTAAATTAATCAAGAAAATTTTGCAATTATTTGAAAATGATTAGATATAATTTAAAAAATGTATCAATCTTATTAGTAAATGATTCAAGCGTTAGAATTGCTATTTATTGGCAAATGATTCAAGCGGAAGCACTGCCATCTATTGGCAAATTATTCATACACTAGCAAAATTGTAATGATAAGATTTGTTTTTAAATTAATCAAGAAAATTTTGCAATTATTTGAAAATGATTAGATATAATTTAAAAAATGTATCAATCTTATTAGTAAATGATTCAAGCGTTAGAATTGCTATTTATTGGCAAATGATTCAAGCGGAAGCACTGCCATCTATTGGCAAATTATTCATACACTAGCAAAATTGTAATGATAAGATTTGTTTTTAAATTAATCAAGAAAATTTTGCAATTATTTGAAAATGATTAGATATAATTTAAAAAATGTATCAATCTTATTAGTTAATGATTCAAGCGTTAGAATTGCTATTTATTGGCAAATGATTCAAGCGGAAGCACTGCCATCTATTGGCAAATTATTCATACACTAGCAAAATTGTAATGATAAGATTTGTTTTTAAATTAATCAAGAAAATTTTGCAATTATTTGAAAATGATTAGATATAATTTAAAAAATGTATCAATCTTATTAGTTAATGATTCAAGCGTTAGAATTGCTATTTATTGGCAAATGATTCAAGCGGAAGCACTGCCATCTATTGGCAAATTATTCATACACTAGCAAAATTGTAATGATAAGATTTGTTTTTAAATTAATCAAGAAAATTTTGCAATTATTTGAAAATGATTAGATATAATTTAAAAAAATGTATCAATCTTATTAGTTAATGATTCAAGCGTTAGAATTGCTATTTATTGGCAAATGATTCAAGCGGAAGCACTGCCATCTATTGGCAAATTATTCATACACTAGCAAAATTGTAATGATAAGATTTGTTTTTAAATTAATCAAGAAAATTTTGCAATTATTTGAAAATGATTAGATATAATTTAAAAAAATGTATCAATCTTATTAGTAAATGATTCAAGCGTTAGAATTGCTATTTATTGGCAAATGATTCAAGCGGAAGCACTGCCATCTATTGGCAAATTATTCATACACTAGCAAAATTGTAATGATAAGATTTGTTTTTAAATTAATCAAGAAAATTTTGCAATTATTTGAAAATGATTAGATATAATTTAAAAAAATGTATCAATCTTATTAGTAAATGATTCAAGCGTTAGAATTGCTATTTATTGGCAAATGATTCAAGCGGAAGCACTGCCATCTATTGGCAAATTATTCATACACTAGCAAAATTGTAATGATAAGATTTGTTTTTAAATTAATCAAGAAAATTTTGCAATTATTTGAAAATGATTAGATATAATTTAAAAAAATGTATCAATCTTATTAGTTAATGATTCAAGCGTTAGAATTGCTATTTATTGGCAAATGATTCAAGCGGAAGCACTGCCATCTATTGGCAAATTATTCATACACTAGCAAAATTGTAATGATAAGATTTGTTTTTAAATTAATCAAGAAAATTTTGCAATTATTTGAAAATGATTAGATATAATTTAAAAAATGTATCAATCTTATTAGTTAATGATTCAAGCGTTAGAATTGCTATTTATTGGCAAATGATTCAAGCGGAAGCACTGCCATCTATTGGCAAATTATTCATACACTAGCAAAATTGTAATGATAAGATTTGTTTTTAAATTAATCAAGAAAATTTTGCAATTATTTGAAAATGATTAGATATAATTTAAAAAAATGTATCAATCTTATTAGTTAATGATTCAAGCGTTAGAATTGCTATTTATTGGCAAATGATTCAAGCGGAAGCACTGCCATCTATTGGCAAATTATTCATACACTAGCAAAATTGTAATGATAAGATTTGTTTTTAAATTAATCAAGAAAATTTTGCAATTATTTGAAAATGATTAGATATAATTTAAAAAAATGTATCAATCTTATTAGTTAATGATTCAAGCGTTAGAATTGCTATTTATTGGCAAATGATTCAAGCGGAAGCACTGCCATCTATTGGCAAATTATTCATACACTAGCAAAATTGTAATGATAAGATTTGTTTTTAAATTAATCAAGAAAATTTTGCAATTATTTGAAAATGATTAGATATAATTTAAAAAAATGTATCAATCTTATTAGTTAATGATTCAAGCGTTAGAATTGCTATTTATTGGCAAATGATTCAAGCGGAAGCACTGCCATCTATTGGCAAATTATTCATACACTAGCAAAATTGTAATGATAAGATTTGTTTTTAAATTAATCAAGAAAATTTTGCAATTATTTGAAAATGATTAGATATAATTTAAAAAAATGTATCAATCTTATTAGTTAATGATTCAAGCGTTAGAATTGCTATTTATTGGCAAATGATTCAAGCGGAAGCACTGCCATCTATTGGCAAATTATTCATACACTAGCAAAATTGTAATGATAAGATTTGTTTTTAAATTAATCAAGAAAATTTTGCAATTATTTGAAAATGATTAGATATAATTTAAAAAAATGTATCAATCTTATTAGTTAATGATTCAAGCGTTAGAATTGCTATTTATTGGCAAATGATTCAAGCGGAAGCACTGCCATCTATTGGCAAATTATTCATACACTAGCAAAATTGTAATGATAAGATTTGTTTTTAAATTAATCAAGAAAATTTTGCAATTATTTGAAAATGATTAGATATAATTTAAAAAAATGTATCAATCTTATTAGTTAATGATTCAAGCGTTAGAATTGCTATTTATTGGCAAATGATTCAAGCGGAAGCACTGCCATCTATTGGCAAATTATTCATACACTAGCAAAATTGTAATGATAAGATTTGTTTTTAAATTAATCAAGAAAATTTTGCAATTATTTGAAAATGATTAGATATAATTTAAAAAAATGTATCAATCTTATTAGTAAATGATTCAAGCGTTAGAATTGCTATTTATTGGCAAATGATTCAAGCGGAAGCACTGCCATCTATTAGCAAATTATTCATGCACTAGCAAAATTGTAATGATAAGATTTGTTTTTAAATTAATCAAGAAAATTTTGCAATTATTTGAAAATGATTAGATATAATTTAAAAAAATGTATCAATCTTATTAGTAAATGATTCAAGCGTTAGAATTGCTATTTATTGGCAAATGATTCAAGCGGAAGCACTGCCATCTATTAGCAAATTATTCATGCACTAGCAAAATTGTAATGATAAGATTTGTTTTTAAATTAATCAAGAAAATTTTGCAATTATTTGAAAATGATTAGATATAATTTAAAAAAATGTATCAATCTTATTAGTAAATGATTCAAGCGTTAGAATTGCTATTTATTGGCAAATGATTCAAGCGGAAGCACTGCCATCTATTAGCAAATTATTCATGCACTAGCAAAATTGTAATGATAAGATTTGTTTTTAAATTAATCAAGAAAATTTTGCAATTATTTGAAAATGATTAGATATAATTTAAAAAAATGTATCAATCTTATTAGTTAATGATTCAAGCGTTAGAATTGCTATTTATTGGCAAATGATTCAAGCGGAAGCACTGCCATCTATTGGCAAATTATTCATACACTAGCAAAATTGTAATGATAAGATTTGTTTTTAAATTAATCAAGAAAATTTTGCAATTATTTGAAAATGATTAGATATAATTTAAAAAAATGTATCAATCTTATTAGTTAATGATTCAAGCGTTAGAATTGCTATTTATTGGCAAATGATTCAAGCGGAAGCACTGCCATCTATTGGCAAATTATTCATACACTAGCAAAATTGTAATGATAAGATTTGTTTTTAAATTAATCAAGAAAATTTTGCAATTATTTGAAAATGATTAGATATAATTTAAAAAAATGTATCAATCTTATTAGTTAATGATTCAAGCGTTAGAATTGCTATTTATTGGCAAATGATTCAAGCGGAAGCACTGCCATCTATTGGCAAATTATTCATACACTAGCAAAATTGTAATGATAAGATTTGTTTTTAAATTAATCAAGAAAATTTTGCAATTATTTGAAAATGATTAGATATAATTTAAAAAAATGTATCAATCTTATTAGTTAATGATTCAAGCGTTAGAATTGCTATTTATTGGCAAATGATTCAAGCGGAAGCACTGCCATCTATTGGCAAATTATTCATACACTAGCAAAATTGTAATGATAAGATTTGTTTTTAAATTAATCAAGAAAATTTTGCAATTATTTGAAAATGATTAGATATAATTTAAAAAATGTATCAATCTTATTAGTTAATGATTCAAGCGTTAGAATTGCTATTTATTGGCAAATGATTCAAGCGGAAGCACTGCCATCTATTGGCAAATTATTCATACACTAGCAAAATTGTAATGATAAGATTTGTTTTTAAATTAATCAAGAAAATTTTGCAATTATTTGAAAATGATTAGATATAATTTAAAAAATGTATCAATCTTATTAGTTAATGATTCAAGCGTTAGAATTGCTATTTATTGGCAAATGATTCAAGCGGAAGCACTGCCATCTATTGGCAAATTATTCATACACTAGCAAAATTGTAATGATAAGATTTGTTTTTAAATTAATCAAGAAAATTTTGCAATTATTTGAAAATGATTAGATATAATTTAAAAAAATGTATCAATCTTATTAGTTAATGATTCAAGCGTTAGAATTGCTATTTATTGGCAAATGATTCAAGCGGAAGCACTGCCATCTATTGGCAAATTATTCATACACTAGCAAAATTGTAATGATAAGATTTGTTTTTAAATTAATCAAGAAAATTTTGCAATTATTTGAAAATGATTAGATATAATTTAAAAAAATGTATCAATCTTATTAGTTAATGATTCAAGCGTTAGAATTGCTATTTATTGGCAAATGATTCAAGCGGAAGCACTGCCATCTATTGGCAAATTATTCATACACTAGCAAAATTGTAATGATAAGATTTGTTTTTAAATTAATCAAGAAAATTTTGCAATTATTTGAAAATGATTAGATATAATTTAAAAAAATGTATCAATCTTATTAGTTAATGATTCAAGCGTTAGAATTGCTATTTATTGGCAAATGATTCAAGCGGAAGCACTGCCATCTATTGGCAAATTATTCATACACTAGCAAAATTGTAATGATAAGATTTGTTTTTAAATTAATCAAGAAAATTTTGCAATTATTTGAAAATGATTAGATATAATTTAAAAAATGTATCAATCTTATTAGTTAATGATTCAAGCGTTAGAATTGCTATTTATTGGCAAATGATTCAAGCGGAAGCACTGCCATCTATTGGCAAATTATTCATACACTAGCAAAATTGTAATGATAAGATTTGTTTTTAAATTAATCAAGAAAATTTTGCAATTATTTGAAAATGATTAGATATAATTTAAAAAAATGTATCAATCTTATTAGTTAATGATTCAAGCGTTAGAATTGCTATTTATTGGCAAATGATTCAAGCGGAAGCACTGCCATCTATTGGCAAATTATTCATACACTAGCAAAATTGTAATGATAAGATTTGTTTTTAAATTAATCAAGAAAATTTTGCAATTATTTGAAAATGATTAGATATAATTTAAAAAAATGTATCAATCTTATTAGTTAATGATTCAAGCGTTAGAATTGCTATTTATTGGCAAATGATTCAAGCGGAAGCACTGCCATCTATTGGCAAATTATTCATACACTAGCAAAATTGTAATGATAAGATTTGTTTTTAAATTAATCAAGAAAATTTTGCAATTATTTGAAAATGATTAGATATAATTTAAAAAAATGTATCAATCTTATTAGTTAATGATTCAAGCGTTAGAATTGCTATTTATTGGCAAATGATTCAAGCGGAAGCACTGCCATCTATTGGCAAATTATTCATACACTAGCAAAATTGTAATGATAAGATTTGTTTTTAAATTAATCAAGAAAATTTTGCAATTATTTGAAAATGATTAGATATAATTTAAAAAAATGTATCAATCTTATTAGTTAATGATTCAAGCGTTAGAATTGCTATTTATTGGCAAATGATTCAAGCGGAAGCACTGCCATCTATTGGCAAATTATTCATACACTAGCAAAATTGTAATGATAAGATTTGTTTTTAAATTAATCAAGAAAATTTTGCAATTATTTGAAAATGATTAGATATAATTTAAAAAATGTATCAATCTTATTAGTTAATGATTCAAGCGTTAGAATTGCTATTTATTGGCAAATGATTCAAGCGGAAGCACTGCCATCTATTGGCAAATTATTCATACACTAGCAAAATTGTAATGATAAGATTTGTTTTTAAATTAATCAAGAAAATTTTGCAATTATTTGAAAATGATTAGATATAATTTAAAAAAATGTATCGATCTTATTAGTTAATGATTCAAGCGTTAGAATTGCTATTTATTGGCAAATGATTCAAGCGGAAGCACTGCCATCTATTGGCAAATTATTCATACACTAGCAAAATTGTAATGATAAGATTTTGTTTTTAAATTAATCAAGAAAATTTTGCAATTATTTGAAAATGATTAGATATAATTTAAAAAAATGTATCAATCTTATTAGTAAATGATTCAAGCGTTAGAATTGCTATTTATTGGCAAATGATTCAAGCGAAGCTACTTGCCATCTATTGGCAGATTATTCATACACTAGCAAAATTGTAATGATAAGATTTGTTTTTAAATTAATCAAGAAAATTTTGCAATTATTTGAAAATGATTAGATATAATTTAAAAAAATTTATCAATCTTATTAGTAAATGATTCAAGCGGAAACACTGCCTTCTTATTGGCAAATTAT
>JALMQS010000291.1:6117451-6150613 GCA_024734495.1 Forficula auricularia | reverse complement strand
CTCCTGAAGATGGGTTAGTCACCCGAAATATATATATCGAGATTAAAGATTCTCTAAAATATAAATTTGTTTTATTTTTTTATATCTTAATGTGAAACCTACCAAGTATTTTTATCCAACAATTTTAAAAAATGTTTCACCACAAGTACCAACACCAGTACCCCTTAAAAACTATTCTTGAATACGTAATCAGAAATTTATTTGCTTATTATTAGTATCCATTAATTTCCAATTATTTTGATAAATTTGCTTACATTATGCTCAAAGTTACTTCATAGTTAGTTTCTATAAACAAAACTCGGATGTCTTCATATTAAGTCAATATCATATATAAGTAAGCTCTAATTATTTCAATAACAAACGCTTAGAATAGATTTGATTACGAAGTATTTTTTAAGCTAAACAATTATTAATATTTTCCAAGTTTTTCAATTAAAACTTCTCAGTGCACATTTTCACTTTTAAATCTCTTATTCAGAAGAGAAAATAAACTGCAACCGATCGTTGCTAGACTTTATCGATAGTCGTTTGAAAAAATAATATGTTTATTCTTTTTATTATCTATTAATCAGATATCACTGACTATTTGAAGTCAATGTTGACTTAAAATAAATTTTGTTTTTTAATAATAAAAAAAAAATTAATTTTAAGGCATACGCAATAATTTAGATTAATTTAGTAGATTCAAGAGAAGATGCAAGGTACTGATTTTTTTAGAATTTGTAATGATTATTTTCCATTATGTTGTTTTCTTTCAGGGAAACAGATTCGATTGAGCAGCATGCAGAGGCCCTTGTATCACTTCTTGAGTCGTGTTTGAATCATAATTTGCAACCATCACAATAAAGATGAAGATCCTCCGCATGCTAAAATTGCTTCTGATATAATTTCATGCATTTTTCTGGTATTTTGATTTTGTGTTTTTATCCTAATCTTTTTTAATTTAGTTGTCTTTCAATCAATAATAAACTAGCAAGAAATTTCCGAACAATCTAGGCTATCGCTTAATGCACTATGGTACTACGCTTAAGAGTACTGTAAAAAACGAATTAGATCTTTGAGATGGCATGAACAAATAAGTTTTAATAGAGATAATTGTTTCGATTTTTTAAATTAATTGACTATTGATTAAATATTTCAAAGATAAACTACTTAAAGATTTTCTATTATATTTCAAAAACAAAATATTAAGACAAAGACTTTAACAGATCTGAATAGACATTTCTTTTAAACCAAGTTCTTCTTTAACGGTAAGCTCGTCTAGCTGCTTCCGCAGGACAACTGAATTATTTTAATTCGTTCATATTTATTATTATTTTTTTCATTTTTCGATTTTAGAAATGTTTGAAACTTGGAAAAAATAGTGCTATGAAATCTCAATTCTATTGAATGTTCATTTAAAATAGCTAATTTCTATTAATGCTACAAATGTACAAAAAAATAACTTAATATCTCATAGTGAATAGAACCTCATCGTAAAATGAGGACCGAAAATGTTATACATTATTTTAAAATTTAATTAATTTTGGTAGATATGATAACAAAAACATATATGCAAAAAATTCATTAAATAAAATTATAGAAAATATATGACGTCGCCTTAGAGTGTAAATCTGCTAATTCACAACAAGGAAATTTTACAAGTTAGAGAAAAATAAACAAAATTAAATATTGTTAATGGAAAGAAATTATTTTCCACATTTTTTCTACAACTTACGATCATAATTTTAAGTAGCAGTTTTACTTTGGACGATGCTGCTCTCTTTCTTTCGAACGGTATTAATATCTCATATATGATAAAAAATGGATTTAGCAGGTTTGCACTCCAAGCCGACGATGTGTATTTTAATAATTGCTCTGTTGCTAGGAAATGGATGAAAAAATAAATACATTTAACTATCTTAGGAGAAGGAAAAGCTGTTAATAAATAAATATATAATATAATAGGACAAAACTACTTTTTATCACGTACCTATATTTTATTATGTAATACTGCTATTAAAGATAGTCCACTCTGAAAAAAAATTTACGTACCCTAAGTTAACATTCTTGTTTTACTAGAATTGTGTGAGAGGTGTATCTGTGGCAATCATCGAAACAAGATTTCCTCAATATTTTTCGTTAAATTGAAGGATTGGTTTTGTCACAAATATAATAAAACAATAATTTTAATAACTATTTGAATTATTTAATTGATAACTATACAGTTTCGGTCACCACTGGTCGACCATCCTCAGTAGTTCTAAAATTGAAATGAAACATTTATTTACATTTTTCTTTTTCTTTTTCAATATTCCTCATTATATTTTCAAAAAAGTGATACTTTTTTTAATAATTTTTTCTTAGTGAATTGTTAATACTTAATGAATGCATTTAATGTGGCGCCTCTGTGTTTACAGATATATGACCCGGGCAGATAGATCAATAGTAACGAAGACAAGTTCCCAAATGACTCAAGAGAGAGCTTATGTAGTAGTAGTGCTGTAGTTAATAATATAACTTGCATCTTTTGCAGAAGGCCACTTCCTCTGATGAACTAATAGGTGAAATTTAAACGAAATGCCAAAAGTGTGAATCGTGCACCCATAATGAATATACAGAGGGCGAATACAATTTCTGGAATGTTTGATATTTCCATTAATACGCAAGGCCACATAACCCACTGATACTCTAAAATTCTTATTTTCAAAATATTTTGAAAATTTTATTTTTTAAACCTATGATTTTTATTTAAATTTCTGATTTAAACTCTCAGACAGATTTAGGATGTTTCGTCATAAATCGATTGATTGTCAAAATAATAGTAAATTATTTTTTTATCTCTCCTTTATAATTTAATATGTTTATTTGTAGTCGAAATGTTTCATTCAAGCGATTTCCTTTCTAATGGTAAAAAAATCCAGATCTTTGATATAAATTAAATGAACGATATATACTTTTTTTTTACAATTATCAAATTCATTCAATACAGCAAGCTTAAATTGCTTATTTATTTCATTTTTTTTAGAATTATAGTAAGAAATCGGTGATGAAAGTTGCATTGCCGGTTGCGGTCAAATTTTTGCACAAGGGCAATCGCGAGCTGTCGAGAAATATGTCCTCATATTTATCGTTAGCCGCAATTGAAAGTGCAGAGTTACTTGCCAAACACACACAACCGATCATCGATTCAATACTATCAGGTAATTAACTTTTTTATCATTTCAGTGCAATTTTTTTTAATTAATCACGAATCATACTCAGTACCTATTCTATAGCTAGTCTGTTCACGTTTGAATAAAAAACTTTCCTTGAGATGTTGCCAATTTTAAAGTTCCAATGTTGTTAAGTTTAACCAGTAAAATAATCCCAATCAGATTGTGAAAAAAGATCTAATTCTGTACCATCTATAGTTTATTAATTATATTAAACCGAATCCATTAAAAAAAGCAATACTCCTTCAGTAAATGAAAAGGACAGAGTTTATTGTATGAATTAAGAAGGAGAGAATCTTATCTCAAAAAAACGTGGGACAGACTATTGAAGAAATCATTAACTTTTAAATTTATCTTATCTTATATGTAATTACTTAATAATATTGTTGTTTTTTAGAAATTATCCGCTCTGTCGAGTACTTCCGCAAATTTATGCTGTGAAAAAGGATATCGTTGATGAACATGCGATGGCTTTAGTCTCTCTTCTTCCTCATTGTCCAAATACAGAAAAACTGGCTTTACTTCAGCTTTTCGTTCTTGTCGCAGAAAACAACCCCACTGTGAGTTTGAATGTTTTTTAATTACAGTAAAACCTCGTTTATCCGGCCCTTATTTATCCGAACCTCCGGATTATCCGGATCGGATCTGTATACATTTTTATTTTAATAAATGTTCACATAGATAATAATTTTTAACTCTGATAGCAAGAATGTAATTATAATTTCACCAAAAATGCTTCATTCAAACGGCACACGTGCTTAAAACAAAAGATAGTGGACCAATTCTTTGAAATGAAATGATGTGAAAAGTTAGTTTATTTTTTTAACGTATGTATTTTTTAAACAATTCTATGTAATTTTGATATAAACATGTTTTTTTATCGTAATAAATTCAAATTCGCTTATTTGAGGATTAGTTTTGTTATTATTACCCATATATCCGGATTATCCGGTTTGCCTTTGGTCCCAGTTAGTCCGGATAAACGAGGTTCTACTGTATATGTTTTCATAATTAAAATTTAACTAAAGAAGATTAAAAGAACTCTCATATACGTCCAAATGTTTGATTGCTTTGATCATTAGGTTTGATACGAAAAATAATAAACAAAGTGTGTATTTAACAGCTCCTGGAACCGTCGCTTCCTCAGCTTTGCGAATACCTATCGCCGAGTGGTACAGTTTCGGCCACCATGCAGTTGCTAGTGAACGTGGCTAATGGTAAACCTCAGCTTCTTGTGGACCACGTAGCCAAAGTGCAGCAAGCAGCACGAGCGCATCCATCTACGCTCTGCCTGGCTGCACAGGTCAATTGCTCGGAGTAGGCCGGCTAAGTCAGGTAACTTCTTCTTTTTTTTTTTTCAGAAACACTTTTCAACTTCGATTTTCACTCCACTAATAACAAAACAATAATCATTTACACATTAACACCATGGCCATATTACTAGTAGTAGGTTTAGGGCCCAGGAGCTAGAAAAGTAAATGTCATCCCTTCCAGGAATGTAGTTAAATCAGGGTATGCTTGAAAAAACAGTTTTTTTTTAATATTTATCACTATAAATATAAGAACATCGGAATTAAACTAATTTCAAAGGGGAGAAAAGTAGCACTTTCTCATGATACGGGAAGCTTGCTGTTAAATTTAAACTAAATTTTTAATATGAAAATATTTTCGATATCTATAATTTTTTTCCTATGCCTGCCATTCTTTATCAAATTAAAAAAAAAATTGTTGATTAAATCAGGATTTTTTTTTAATGTGTCTAAATTTTCAGAATGAAAAAGATTTAAATTATGTTTTCCAAAATTTTTTTTAAAATGAACGATTGAAATTAATCAAAGTTTAAAAAAAAAATCCCCAAATATATCTAAATGCCTAGATATATAATATATCGTCGCTTTAGAGTGTAAACCTGCTAACTTCCTTCAACCATAGACTCGATTGTCTTGATCACAGATCTAATAACCTGCTAACTTACTATAAGGATATTTTACAGGGCAGACAAAACTTCACAAAATGTAATATTGTTGCTTAGGAAAGAATCCATTTTTCACATTTTTTCTACAACTTACGATCGTAATTTTAAGTAGCAGTTTTACTTGGACGATGCTGCATTTCTTTTCTTTCGAACGGTATTAATATGTCATATGCGATAAAAATGGATTTTCAGGTTTACACTCTAAGGCGACGATCATATATATATATATATTCGTAGTGTATTGTCAAATCCTTTTATCAGAATTTTTTCAACTTTAAAAAATGAATATTAATAGATAATTGATCGAGTGCCCTAAAAACAGGTTCTGGGCTGTAGACCAAATTGTCCATCGGTAGATCTGGCCATGACAGATTTATTAACAAAATAGATACTAATTATACAATCATTATTTTGTGTAGGTTCGCGCCCAAGAGGCCCTAAATTTCGTTCGCGAAAATCTTTCAAAAGCAGATCGAAGTAGTCAGACAAATTTACTCTGAGAAGCTACGCTTCTGTGCTCAACATACCCAGCTCTATTCACGGATAAAATGTTACAAGAAGTTCGTCAGTGTAGTGGAATAGGAAAATCTCCACCCACTCAAGTAAAACAATCCCATGGAGTCACTATAGTCAAAGTAGGGAAATGGAATGGAACTTCTACCGGCTTAGGGAACACCTTAATCCTGATCTAAGCAGTGAACTGATCTAATTCTTATAAATTTGCACTTTTATAAATTTTCATATATGAAAATTTTTTAGAGCAGAAGTAAATAGAATAATGTCGCGACTTCGGCTTGGAGGGGACAGTAGAAGTACAGGGAGGCTGCATTCGGCGCACAGGTCAATGACTAGGTTAAATGTTGGTAGGATTTGATTAATCTTATCATTGATATTCTATGGGATTGGATTGTTTTAAAGAATACTGCATAATTGTTAATTTTCTAGGAGGAAGTCGGACGGGATCAGTAGGTGGTCTGCATAAAAGCATGACCCGATTAACCTCAAGTCCCCAAACCACTACCAATTACAATAACCTCATCTACAGCTATTTCTAACTCTGGTACAGCGACTTCTGTAACGGCACTTCCTGGGGAAAGCCGTGGACATCCGTTGCTCCTGCAGTGTCAGCTATATCTGTGTCTGCTAATACAACCTCTTCAACCTCCACTACAACTACTGTAACAAATTCAAGCGTTACTTCTACTATAAATGCACCTGGGCGAGTTTCAAGTGGAGGGGTCACCGTAGTTACAACGAAAGGAAATGGAGTTTCTGGGTATGTTCTCAATTAATAATTTTTTATGCAAAAAATATTTGAAAAGAATTAAATACAATTTTAAGAAAACGAAATTTAATAACGAATGATAAATACTCTTTTTACCTTTAAGAATCAACGATTATATTGAAAAATAATGTATTATTTTATTTTTATTTTAGTGCTGTAAGCGATAGAGATCTTACTTTTTCCTCTCCTACTCAACTTTCTGTGACGACGCCTTCCAAGGATAATCGTAAGTACTCTTCAATTTTAATATTTATTGGTATAATTTTTACAATAGAAAATAAAATTAAATGAATAGTGATTATGAAATCTTTTAATGATGATGATTGAAGCTTTGAATAAAATGTTTTTTCGTTCTCTATAATGTCAGATGAGGTTGAAGCTCCTAGGTCAAACCAAGTAGCCAGATTGCATTCTTCATTGATTCAATTTCCGAAGGGGTGAAGACAACCCTTCTGACATAGGTATAATAAAAAAATTATCCATAACATGTTGGATTTCGTAATTGACAACCTCTCTTGATTTATGCATATAAATCTTAACTCTACTACTATCCACATTTTGTCTTTTGTGTTTAAAAATAGAATACTTAACATTTGAAGAGTTTTGATGGTACTAAAAGAACGAAAATTAAATTGGTCACAAATATACAGCCTAACAGAAAAATATTTCGACCAGAAAAAAGCCAAATGTAAAATTATTTAATCTAGTGATGAATAAATTGTCTACATACCAAATAGATTCTATAGTTTCGAATGACCTGTCTTGCTTATCTTGAGACTAATATAAAAACTCAACACGAATATTGATTGAAGCTTTAATTAAAATTGAATTTTATTCTTTCCGGAAATAAATTAACCGAAGAAGCAAATTTGTAAAAAAGTTCATTCAACCAATTTTGATAAAACTTCAATAAATATCCTTATGAAATATTTATATTAAACTGAAATTGATGACTAGTCTCCAATAAATTACAGAAAAAACATCAATCTGTACGATCATCAGTCTTTCTTGCCCCATTTTAAAAACTGTTTATATATACTAATAATAATTGAAATTTTTAACCAAGTACTTTCTGCAAGATTAAGTGTATTTTTTGTTTGTTTTAGTTCTCTCTACATCCCAAGCTCAAATTTCAAATTCCCCAATTAAAATGACACCATCGATACCTGTTGCGTCTGCAGCTCCCACAAGAAGGCATCGCAACACAAGTGTCACTCTGCTCAATTCCGCAAATAATCCTGTCGCTTCTCAACGGATATCAGTATTCGAGCCATACCCCATGCGCGACACGGTCCAACATTTTTGCGAAAAACATTTAGACAAAATTAAATCCTATATGGAAAAATTAGCAATTCGTGTTCCCCCACCTGCCAAATGTACTATAGAAGGTATATTAATCATTTATATATACATTTATTTCTAATAAGATAATAATAATATTTGTTTATAGAACGGCGTGCGAAAAAATTGGCAAAATTACACTTTGCTTGTCAAGGTCGTGGAGAACATTGCCTTTATAGTAGGACATTTTTTACGATGAAAACGCGAAATCCTCGCGTGTGGATTCATTTAATGTTTTTAGCATTGCAGGTAAGAAGATATATGTAGCTATATTAAAATGACTACACCTAATTATTCAGGCATGCCTCCTATCATATATTATAGCTTGTACTAACATACATATACTTAGATATAAATCCTCAGAAATATAATATATAGGTACTAGGTTGACCCACATCTATTGCTAGTAATTTTTTTTACTATCAATAAAAAATAAATAGCTAAAGATTACATTTTGACAAAAAACATATTTTAATACCGACTTTTTTACTTTAAAATACAGGGTATGGTCAAGTATTGTAATCGTGCATGAAAAAAGTGTTATTTTTGCTTCTTTTTTTTAAATATCTCAAAAACGGCTGAAACTATTTTGATAAAAAAAATGGGGTGAAACCATGGCATTTCGGTCTACAAAAAAGCTCTAATAAGTGAACATCGAAAAAATTATATTTTTCGAGATAATAACTGTTTTGTCAAGATTTTGGTGCATATCGACCCAAAATTAAAGGGGGTGGAGGTGGGTTTAAAAATTTAAAATCTAGGCCATTTGAGCAAACTTCACCAAATTTTGTATACACAATCAATGGGCCCCATGAGCACTAAAAATTCAAAAAACAAACTCCCCAAAATGTGGGGAGAGGTCAAAAAATATAAAATCTAGGCCCTTGTACCAAACTCAACCAGAAGTGTATGGTAAAGTCAAGTGGATGGCCACATCAGAACGCTTCATTTTATTTTAGTCTCGTCTTCTGTTTTTGTTTGTTTTTATTGTTATAAATTGATAGTAAAAAAAAATCGAGCCTTAGTATTAATACATTAAAAGTCGATCGAAAACATTAAATATGAACAACTATAAAATCTCAAAAAATTTTGGCTAAAAATTGTATCGCTTACAAAAATTGCATTTCCTATATTAATTTTAATTTTTAATTGAATACTTTATTGGATGATAAAATACTTTTTTAAGGGGGTCAGCGAATAAATTCTCACTCGGGTTTGTTTGACAATCCCAACTTATGTTTTTTATTCATTAATCTGTCGTAGTTTTTTCAAAAAAATATTAGGAAATATAAAATTAATTTTTAAGCTAAGTAGTTAGCTCATTTAATTTTAATAATTATTTGTTTTTCACTCTTGCCCCCAAATGTAAACTGACAACTAACGATTGGTGTGTATAGTTTCTCATGTAAGGAACGATAATATTGTAGGTATAATACATCTCGTAGTTAGAAAAAAATGACGGAATTTTTAAAAATATTTTTCATAGATAATTTATAGAAATATCAAATGATTTATTTATATTGTATTTTTCCAGGCCCGATCTGACTGTGCTCTAAGCTCGCGTGATGCTTCTGTTTCCAGTCTTAAAAATTGCTGGGATATTCTCAAATGTGAAAATAAAAGCTTTCTCACCCTTGTAACATCATCATTTCCTTGTCCAAAGGTGAGTTAAATATTTTAAAATTTAAATTAAGGAGTTTTAGTTTATATTTTGAATTTTAGAATTGATAAAAACTACAGCTATATGACTTTTAGGACCAAGATTCACTTCTCCATGAGTTAAGGCATTCGGGATTTTTTGATGTTTTCGAATCCCGTGAAGGAAATGAAGATGGAATTATCACATGGGGATGTTTTCTTTGTAACCATCCAGAACGAGCAGTCGGCTTTCTTCAGGACACAGAGCCTGTAATTGAGGGACAACTTAAAGAGAAAAAAGGCAGATGGAAGATTTTCAAACGATGGCGCACACGATATTTTACTCTCTCCGGTGCTCATTTATCATATAAAGGAGATGTGAGTAGTAACAGATAAACAATATTTATCATTATCTTTAAGTTATTAGTGGTAACTTTTGAGAAATATTTCATAATTTTTTCAGTTTTAATTTGAAAATATTCTGACAACACATATTATTCGTCATATATTATTCGTCGTATTATTAATAATTAAATAATTTGTTACATATACAGTTAATAAAATTTAAAAAAAAACGATGTATTATTTTTGTCTTTTTTTTTGAAAGACAGATTTAAGAAAAAAATCTAATAAAAAATTATATATTTATGTTATATATACCATATAGTTTTATCGTGAAATTAAGACGGTGTCTTTTTAAAATTATTGGATAAAAAATTCTTTGTAGGTTTCACATTAAGATATAAAAATAAAACGAATTTATTTTTGTAGTCTTTAATCTCGATATAATTATATGTATTTCGGGTGACTAACCCACCTTCAGGAGCAACAGAATGTAACTGACCTGGATAAGTCGAATTTGAATAGAAGTCAATGGTAAAATTTATTTTTAGATATCAAAAGGGTAAACATTTAAAATTAGTGGAGGGAGAAAGGTAGGAAGTCTATTTTGTTTAATTTTGAATGCCCTTCTGAGAAATGAAGATCTAAACTCAGGTAGGTGTAGGGGTGGAGGAAGAATTAAAATGAACACAAGATTGCAAATATTTAAAGAATGTAATCAATGATTGTACTTTTCTTAACTTCTAATTGATTATTTAATATATTCGTTTTATTTGAGAGAGCTAATTTTATTTCCGTTGACTCTTAAAAATCTAAACGTAAGCCCTTTCTTTCGAAATATAAAGGAACGAGGTGGCTAATAGAAGAGTGTGTTTATTCAAATGTAGATGATTGGCGAAGGTAGAAGTAGATTCCATATTAATATCATTTGATCTGTTAAGACTATTAAAGGCTCTTTCATGTTCCGAGTAGCGAGTTCTAAAAGAGCGTCCAGTTTGTCCTATGTAGATTGCGTCGCAATTATCACAAGTCAATTTATATAAACCTGATTTATCTAATTTGTCAATTTTGTCTAATTTATTATTAATTAGTTGTGAACCTAAAGTGTTTTTATTATATAAAGCAGGACTTATACCAGATGTTCTAAGAGTTGAAGCTATAGGGTTTGTAACATGGTTCGAAATGAAGGGGAGTCTTTTAAATATTTTATCAGTTCCGGAATTTAGTGCGTGTATGTGAGAGATACTTATTTTTCGATTAATTTTTTGTAAATTTTATTAATTATCAGTGTGCTGTGTGTATTCACAGCTATATTATAAATGATATTTAGTTCATTGTTGAAATCTGAAGTGTCCATTGGTATCGAAATAAGTCTGTAGATCATCGAATAAAACGTGGCATATTTAGTGATAGTGGGGTGGTTAGACGAAAATGGAATCACTGTGTCTGTGAAAGTACTTTTCTAAAAATTTTGTAATTAAGTTTGTTTTTCGAAATAGTTATTTGGAGGTCCAAGAAGGAAAGAGTTTTATTTCCAATTTCCGAAGTGAATTCTATATTAGGGTAAAGGGAAATATATATATATATAATCGAGATTAACGACTCTACAAAAATAAATTCGTTTTATTTTTATATCTTAATGTCAACCTATCAAGTATTTTTTATTCAATAATTTTAAAAAATGTTTCCCCAAGTACCACACCAAACTCCTTAAAAACCACCGGTGTCTTTTTTACTGAATTCGAATTATTATGGATAATTTTTATAGCATGTCAGAATTCACTCCTTTAACATTGAACCAAAGTGCCGAAAAATGATCCAGGTCAATGGTTACCCTTGGCAACACTCAATCTAACACAGGTATATTACGCATAAAACATTTCACTCAAAGATTTAATCTTTATCGTAATAAAATCCACGGTTAAATGGTTCTAAAGTAAAAATACCACAAATATTCCAAAGAAAACTAATTCTAGTACAATTTGCAAAATGAAGAAAAAAGAATATGTAATAATTCATAATAAATATTGAAAAAAATGTTTAAATTCGTTTTTGAAAATATGGTGAAAAATCGTGAAAATATATTAAATAAAGTAGCACTTTCATTTCTTTGCTTAGGTATTTCGAGCTGCTAAATTAATGTTTAAATTCTTTATTTGAGATTCACTCTTTTCGCTTTTAATCGAGCCTTTTGGTGCTTGTTTTAAACTTTGAAAACCACAGAACGTGTATTTTTTGGGAAAACTTGCACTCAAACTATAAAGGCTACATATATGGTACTTCCAATTAGTATTCACAAAATAAAAATCATATAGATTTTATTGAAATTAAATAGAACACTTTCTAGGGCATTCCAATATTTCTAAATAAATTTAAGTTAAACATGTGGCGAAATTTCAATTTCTTGTTAATTTGGGGATTATTCGAAGAATGAGCTACCACATCAAATATCGAAGTCTAACTGAGTGTTCTTTGAAGGCTATCAACTCTATAATTAACTGCATCACCTGTCGCTTAACTTCCTAGATTAACGAAATCACTTGCTTAGGTCGAATATAATTATCAGAACTTTTTTTCAGTCTAGTAAATAACGTCCATACAGTCCCTGCGGTAAAAATTTAGGAGTTCGGGGATGAGGCGGACCCAAGGTGCTGTTGAGGCCACCCATTGTAAAATTTCTTTTCTTGGCAAAAGGTGCAAAAAGATACTTTAAAGAAATGATCTTTGTTCACCTCCATATAAAAAAACTCATTTAAATACATGTTTAATATTGTAATATTTCAAAATGAACCTGTTTGATGAAGAGGGTGTAGGTCACATTAGTACTCCATTTTTTTATAAGATTTCATTATCCAATTAGTATTTTCTCTTGAGTGAGTCTCATATTTTTTTCCTTTTTCTTTAAAATCTGCATTACTATAGACATGTTAAGTTTTCTTATCTACTACACTTCTTTGATAATTTATGTCAATGATGTCATATATTATCTAAGAGCTAACTACACTGATATATTTAAATAACACTAGATAGCAAAAATATTATGTATAACTTTAAATGAAAATTAAAATAACTTTCTCACGTGAAAAAGAAAACAACAAATTATATCAAGAAATATAAATATTATTTTGTTTCAGAACTCAAAGGATGTTCGTCCGATTTCGGTGAACCAAATACGTTCAGTGAAAGTATCTCGAGGGGCACGAAATATTCCGAAGGCCTTTGAGATTTTCACCGGCTCGCAATCATTGATCTTGAAACCGAAAGGAGGGAAGAATGCGGAAGAGTGGGTGCAATGTTTGTCCATCGTGGTCGCCCATTCGCAAGCCAAGGAGCCCCCACCGTCCTCAGCAAACTAGGCCTGACTCATCAAAGCAATTCACAAAAGAAGATCACGCCATTTTCACCAGTGTAATCCGAGATTATTATTCAAGACTGAATCTACTGCCTGTCCATGGTATAAAAGTACGAAAGAAAATCGCATAATAAATATATTTTTATCAAAGGATAAATTATGTTATTAACTTTATAAAATACATTTTATTATTTATTTTTAAAATTTATTTAGTTATTACTGAGCTTCCAAAATTATCCCCTTTTACTAAAACAAAATATATTTTGATGAAAGCGCTGATGGCTTATGTATAATAATTAGATGCTGTTTTGAGGAAATTTAGATTATACAAGAAATTTTACCTTAACTGAAATTAATAATTGTAAACCAACCTATAACATATGTATGTTCGTTACCAAGCTTGCAGTTTTTGTATTTATTTTAATTTCATTTCATTGTCTACGTTTAGACTGATGATGGTGGAGAGTCTCCGCCGAAACTGTCTCATGATTTGAAAATAAAAGATCTAAACAAGACAATACATTTCATTATAATAAAATTCCTTGTTTTCAACACACCACATCTGGTTCAAAGGGCTTAAATACCTCAAAATAGCATCTATTTAAAATATATTTTGCCTTAATATAAATTTTATTCTACTTGAAATTAATTCTAGTAAAATATCAAAGTGTAATTATTTTTAGAAAAAGACTATATCAGCAGTAGTTTGTTGTATGTAACAGAACTAAAGCTTTTTATAATTGGGCTCCGCCAAACCAAATTTAAAAATGCCAGTAACACCATTCAAAAATAGTTATGATCCCCACTAGCAACTTTTTCAATTTTGAAATTATAATTATTTTATCTAAAAATGAAAAAAATAAGAATCTCCGTTGAGCTAGAAAAAAATCAGAAAAACTCATAACATGCCAAAGAAATTCGAAGAAAAAATTTCAAAAAATAAAAAAAAAATTCAGAATAGAGAAAGAAATCTGAAAAACAAAGAAAATTACATTTTTCGGTGAATTCGGAACCAAAATTAATAATAATAATAAATTTTATTGAACCAATTATTTTACATGCATTAGCGTATACATTTTATTTGAGCTTCGAATTCGGAGATTACATCCCCACCATCGACTGTTCTTGATCTTCTCGGCCTTGCGATAATGTTTTTAGTCCGTGTTTGTAGTAAGAGGAAAAATTTACGAAATAAAAAACCTCTTTGCCCTTATTTATAAAAGAAAGGAAAGAATTAGAGGAAAATGATGATGCTATGATAAAAGATGAGCGTTAGGTCCTGTAGAGTTCCAGTATTAGGGGGTTTAGACTAGTTTGGGTGGAACCAAAATTAAAAAAAGTTTCTATAGGACTATCTTCAGTCTAATTCATCTGTGGAATTTTAGTCAGAATTAAATTGATATTAAACTAATGATGAAAACACACTTTTCATAACTATAGTCCCAGGCTCGGTCCGGTAAAGAAAAATATACATATATGTAACACCTGAGATCTCGTGAACCACTTGTGTTACGCATACTACGAGTTAAGAACTGTTGCAATAAACGAAGTGTTCATATAAAATAGTATATGAACACTTCGTTTATTGTTATATGTATATGAACTCAAGAAATCGAAATCTTAATGAATTTGTTTTCAAGTCTAATTAATAAACTTTTTTTAAAAAACTACACTGAAGTTCAAAAAATCGATCAACCAATAAAAACTTTATTAAATAGTAAGCCATTTTTAATTTTTTACAAGGAACCATAATACATTATTGAAATTATTACTTATTGCAAGTGTAATTGCCACTTGTTGTTGACTTATCCCTTGATTAATTAGGCACACAATTTGAACTGCTTGAACTTCAGAAATATCTATTTTGTATAATTTATCTTTCTATGAATGTTCCTTAATTCGAAATTATTCATTTAATTGATATTTAAAATGGAATTTGATCTTTCGTTAAAACTTTATTTAAATTAAAGTGATATTGAAAAAGTATGATAATTTGTAATTGTATCTTTTAATTTCACTTTTTTTTTTTTTTTTTATAAAATTCAAAAATTATCAACGAATTTATTGAATATGTTAGTTTAAGAGTTAATGGAACAAATTATATGAATATTTGTATAAATTTTAAAAATAATTTGCCATTTAATAAAGTTTATATTAGTGGGTCGCTTTTTTTTGCACCGTAGTGTATTAAAAATATTTTTTTTTAATGAAAATGATGAGAGAAGGAGTTACACCAAAAAGGTGCATCCCCTAAAGGCCTGGGTTAGCCCCTCCATCGTGAAAAGAAAGAAGAAGGGTTGACCATTTAATTCCCTCATGAATGTAAAAAGATGTATAAAAAAGTCAAAAACCTAAATATTCTATTATTATTTGGATAAGAGCAATATTAAATTTAAGGCAAATAAAAAGATACTTTTGCTTAAGATATTTAACAAGTTTTTTAGAATTTTTAGAAAAGATTTTGATTTTGTTATTATGGAAATGTTTGTTATTTTTTGTATCAGAGTACTTAAATGAAAAACACATAGTAGTTGATCATTAACCACGAAACAGACCATATAAGTATTTTTATGATCTATTATATAGTAGAATCCCCGGATCTACGGATTCATTGCCACCATTTGTTTATCGATTAATTTTGCTTAATAATAGCCCCAAATCGCTGGCTGTTCATTAAAGCAAAAAACAATATAATTTGGATGCTTGGGATTCTTTATCAAAAGAGAAGTTCTTGACTGAAACCACTTAAATTAGGCATTTATGATGAGATATTCAAAATGCAAAACGTTTTGATATCTGGATTTGCTTGTGAAGTCACTTCAAAAGTCCTTCTGAGAGAGAAGGAATTCTCCGAGCGTTTGTTGTTCACCTAGACTAGAGAAACTGCTTACCTGCCCAAACTTGATTCCTATTCCGAATTATGGAAACTAAGATTCCCTTGTTTGGAGCATGAATATAATTTAAATCTTTTTTTATAAATTTTTGTTTCAAGTTTGCATTGGTCATTTGAGAGAAAAACTAACGCTTACGGGATTGGGGATTCTATTACGAACTCAATCTAACTTTTGGAATGAGTTCACAAACAAATCGTCTCCAGAATTAGGTGTCAAAACGTTGTGCTTTCTATTGAGAATTCCTCATTAAAAATGTTTATTATGTAATGGTTTCAGCCAAAACTTCTCTTTCTAAAAGCTGTGAAGAGCTTCCATTGCAAAAGTCTCACTTCTTTATTTGATGTAACCAGAATTTTATTGTATCAAGGTATTACTTCAACAAAAAGATCAATAAATCTGTATAGCTCGTTAGGCATTCAACTTTACACCAGCAGCCACGGGGGACTACTGTATATAATATATTATATTATATACATTACTTGTTGTTCTCATTAATCTTTTAATTTAGACTAATATATTAATTTTATGATAATATATTTCTAATAATTAAAATTATTTTATTATCACATAACTTAATATATTGTATGAAATCAAATGATATTAGATCTTTTATTATGTATTAAAATCAAAATGTGCCAAAAGAAATCTAACATATTTATTACTGAATCAAATAAAAGTTTTTTATATTTTTTATTTATATACATAATAAAATAAATATCAATAAGCAAATGCAATGAAACCTCGATGTAATGTTACAGATATACAAATTTAAAGGAAACGAGATAAGGTGCTGTCTAAAAATTACATAATTAAAGAGGATTCAATCATTATTTCAAGTTTTGTTTCAAAATCGAGTGATAGTAAAAAAATACCGTTATGAATTTTTCATGATATTGATTTAAGAAAATTATTCCTTTGATTGGCTTTGGGAATAAAAAAAAAAAAAATACATTTTATATGTTGGGATAGAGTCGAAATACCTATGGAGGCGGCTTGAATAATAATTATTGTAGGTTTCGGAAAAGAAAAGAAGTCTTAAGAATTGATAGGGACAAATATTTTTTTAATACATTGAATCATGTTAATTTTGTGCACTAATGATTATTTTTTTATTATACGTAATTTATGAACGACCAATTTGACAAATTCAAAGAACTTCAAGGAAACAAACCTTGAAAGCATTACAGGGCCAGTGTTGTTGCCACATCAGTTAGAGTACGTCTCTAGTACTACTCTCTTCCACCCTTGAAAGAGCGGACCTCAGATGTTGATGGATCTTCCAATTTTGTGAGGTGGGTCCAATGCTTCCAATTTTATGGTATCAACTAACTTTCCTTGAAAATTATAGCTACGTTAACGATAGATTGAGGTTTTTCTAATTTTGTTAAAGGTATTAAAAAAAAGGATTTTTTAAATAGATAACATTTTTCACTATATTTTCAAGTAGATGGTACTTACGTGTATTAACGCGCCACCGCAGCTACATATTTGGCAGTTTTTAAATTTCGCCAATTTACACCTAAAATTTCAGAGATAAATCATAAAATAAAATAAATCAGTTCACCTCTGTCAAAAAACAACTTGAATAGGTTCGGTTTATGATCTCGGTTCGATTAGATAAAAAAATGCGTTCCCAAACAAACCTTGCAAACAACTTGAATAGGTTCGGTTTTGGATCTCGGTTCAATTAGACAAAAAGTGCGTTCCCAAACAAACCTTGCGGTGGCGTTAATGTATCCGCATTTTTTATCTCAGATCATAAACCGAACCTATTCAAGTTGTTTGCAAGGTTTGTTTGGGAACGCATTTTTTATCTAATCAAACCGAGATCATAAACCGAATCTATTCAAGTTGTTTTTTGACAGAGGGGAACTGATTTATTTTATTTTATGATTTATCTCAAAAATTTTAGGTGTAGATTGGCGAAATTTAAAAACCGCCAAATCTGTGGCTGCGGTGGCGTTAATACGTAAGTACCTAGAAGATTTTGTGGGTAGGTTAATGATTTATTATTTGAAAGATTTTTAGTTAAAAGGCAATAATGGCTCCATAGGGGCAGAAAGTGTAAATAAGTGATAATAAATGTACCAAAAGTTAACGTTTGAAGAAAATTCATCATGTGCTAAATTGAAAATATTAGTTATTTTTTAAAAACAAATCGGAAAAATTTTATCGTTTCTTTGTCCTTAGTTGATGATATATAAGAATTTTTGGTTTACACAACGCATGGTTCAATTATCTAATCAAAATATATGGATAGTTTTACACGTAAAAAAAGAAAAAAATTGAAATAGTTTTTCGGGTATAATTAATAAGTGATACATTATACTCTTAGGATTGTAAAGAATTCCCATGTTATTAAAATATTAGGAAATATTGCTCAAAACAAAGAATATTATATTTTTCTCTGTACAATTGTAATAACTTAAATGTAAATAACCATTATACTTTATACTAATACTCTTATTTGTAAGATTTCTGATTAATTTTTATATGATGGTCAATTTATTATCATCTTATGTATCTCTAATTAGTCTAGTCCAAAATACCAGCTAGATTTCTGCCATATCTTATTCGCTTCTTCAGGTGATTTGATTGCATTCATTTTGAAACATGTTGAAGATTACTTCTATCCATATATATTTATTGTAATATAATTAAATATTTATTTATATCCTGGTTATCTATTATTTTATAAGTTTATAATAAAATATCATTTCAATGCAAAATTGTCTCTATTTTATTCTATTTACTTAATTACTTATTATTAATAAATTGTATGAATTTATATTATATTATTTCTATACGAGCTTTTCGTGCCTGCCTTCGGCACGCCCCCGAAGCTCGGCCCTCCGGGCTGGTGCCCTGGCGGGCAGCGTCTCGGTCCAAAAATTGTATTCCTCTTAAAAATCTTTAAAGAATTTGGTGTCGGTTCTAGGTGAAACATTTTAATAGATAATAAGTAATAATATATTTTTCTAGGTGGATTTCACATGATGGGCTCATAACCCGAAATATATATCGAGATAAAAACTCAAAACATATATTTGTTTTATTTGTGAAACTCACCTAGAAAAATATATTTTTACTTATTATTCTCTTAAAAAACCACACTCCAAATGTATACCTGTAAACTCCCGAAAATACATACTCTCTTAAAAGTTTCGCTTCATTTTCATCCTGACACAGTTACAGAAATGAGGCTCTAGATATGAATCTGGGAGTATTTTTTTTTTCTATTACAGCATTGTGATATTTTTTGTGTGGAAATATATAGATTTATTTAAATAAGTGGGATCGTGTGAGGAGGAGAATTATATTATATCGTTTTTTTTTTTAATTTGGGATCGATAATCGATATAAGGCTCCAAATATTTAAAAGAGATCAGGTGTTGTTTGTATGACAGGCTGCTCCAGTATTGCCATGAGAAACTCGGGCATGCGTGTCTTAAGTCGTTCAATATTGTAAAAATCAAAAAATGAGAATAATAAAATTTAGATTTTTAAAAAATTATAAAAAAAGTGGCAAATTATTAAAAAATAAACAAATAATATATAAAATATAAATCAAATAAGATGTGAATAATTTCTTCTTCTGTGCGCAAAGAAAAACAAATTGAATATTTTAATTAGTTGAATAAAGATTTCACTGTCGATGGTAACAGAATTTTTTTATTTTAGGTTAAAAATAAAATAAAATGAGAGAGTCTTCTGTTTTTAAATAAAATAATTTTTAATTATTTCTAGAGACTATAGTTTCGAAGGCATTGCCTTCATCATCAGTCTATCACAAATATTTCAAATTAGTTACAAATTAAGATTTATACATTGAAAATTTTGAAAAATATATAATGTCTTTTTCTTCATGTTTTTCTCTTGGGAGATTAAAATATAACTTATATTTTAATCTCCCAAGAAAATATAACTTATATTTTAATCTCCCAAGAGGAAACATGAAGAAAAAGACATTATATATTTTTCAAAATTTTCAATGTATAAATCTTAATTTGTAACTAATTTGAAATATTTGTGATAGACTGATGATGAAGGCAATGCCTTCGAAACTATAGTCTCTTAGAAATAATTAAAAATTATTTTATTTAAAAACAGAAGACTCTCTCATTTTATTTTTAACCTTAAAATGAATATTTTAATTTTTGAGTGGTGAGTGGGGCGGGGAGGAGGAATAATTATCAATATATTTAATGTTTCTTAATTTAAAATCAATTGGAGTGTTTCATTTCAAAATTCGAGTCCAAATTACGATTATATTTCAAATTTGAAGCAAATATACCGACGGCATCAGCGCTCCCTGTCGGCAGCATTACGTCAGCGTTGCTGCAAATTAATCTGGCCTATTCTATATATTATTATAAGGAAAGGAAGTAAAATTAACAGAGGCGGACAGGAGAAACATCTTCAAGATCACCAGTTTTTCTTAGATTCAAATATTTTCAGCATATTAGAGGGAATCCATGAAAGATGACTTTAAAATGGTTAAGCAGTCACAAATTGAGACAGGGGCGTTCCCAGAGGGAAAAATCCTCCTTGAATCTAAATGTAAATATAAATCAATGAAAATCTAATATAAAAAGGAAAAATAGAAAACATTTTCCAGACTTTCCAACTTTGTCCGCAGATTTTTAGTGAATTGGTAAGTATTTCTACTTGATAGAAAAATCTTGTCAAATAAAAACCATTTGACAATTCAATTTTTTCTATTTTATTTCTTTATTTTTTTTTTTGCATTTTGGAAACGCAAATTTTGACTTCACTAATTGAAATCTAGTCAGTTCATTCTTTTCTTTTTTGGATAAACAATCAATAATGATTTAAAACTTAGGTATACAACATTCCGATCTTGAGTATCTGTATCCGAATCTAAGCACGCTGAGAAAAAAAATTCTTGAAAATGAATTTTCTCCATTTTCATAAAAATGTTTACCCCAATAAGCAAAAAAAAATTCGTGTCGGCAATCCTTTGTGGTCAGTTTGATTTTGCTTGGAGGCCTAATCTAGAGTGATTTTGTGAATCGATCCATTCAAACTACCAGATGATTGATAATTGCTTGAGAGACGATAGAAGATTTGTTTCTAGCTCGATTTCTCAGTTTATGGACTTCCCATCAATCTTTTATTCTTTTTAGACAATATCGTGGTAGTTTTATGATGATTTTAATCATTGATATCTTAGAAATGGCTCTTAACTCTTAAGTGAAGAATAAATTTATTCAAAAACGCAATTAAAATCTCTTCATTATATTTATTTATTCATAATACTTTTATATAGTTCATCACTATAAGAATTGTTTCATTTAATAAAAATTTTAATATAACATACATGTAAGGTACACATTTAAATATTTCCAAAATTAAAATTTGTTAACATAAATAATCAAAAAAAGATTAGAAATATTAAGATCTTCAGTGTAATATAAATATTTGGAATGAATGATTTATTAAAGGTGATTAGTGAATTGATTTGATATACCTACATTTTGATTGCAAATATTTTTCTTTTTTAAAAATAAATCTTATTTCGAGAAATAACTACATATACCTATCTACCAATCTTTTCTAATCATTTCCTCGAAGTTATTTTTGTTGCGAATTCTTCTAAAAAAGTTTAAAAATTTCTTTAATAAAAAATATTCTTTATTAAGTTTTCGTCCTTTTCTTTAGAATGTTTTTTTCTGAAATCGACTTGAATCTATTAAATTATCACAATTTGCTTCTTATATAGGAGTTTATGAAAAGTTATTTCACATCATTGATGCAAACGATTTGAGCAAGTAGTTATTAAACTGGGCTGTTCGTTTTAGAATCCTGTTCCAGGGCTAAAATTAAAGAAAAAAACAAAAAAAAAAAGTAGATAAATTTTGTATATTTATTATTTCAATCAATCAATCATTTAAAAGTAATTTTATTTACCTGAAATCAATGTCTGAAATGAACCAGTTGTCTTAAATAATGGTTTTAGTCGTTTGTCATATCCAATACAAGACAGTCGAGCATTCCGCCGCCAGTTCCAGAGTATTAATTTTTTTTTCGTTCCGTCAAGACTCGCTTTTAATTGACGAATATTCTAGAAAAGAGAAACGTTAATAAACGTTAAGTACTAATATAAATTTCATAAATTTAATTAAGAAAAACATTTTTAAAGAAATAATTTTTTACATGAGCGGGTATGAAAAAAGTTAACAGAATTTTTAAAAATTTACAAATCCACTTAAATGACTGTTTAATAATTTTTATTAAACTAGTAATAACAAGTATCATAATACGATTTTAGAGCCGTTTTCGGAAAAGTTACAATAATGGCTTCCAGTGAATTCGTCCAAAGTGCAGCTCAAAAAATAGTTTCAAGCCTCTAGTTCAGTGGTTCCCAACCTGGGGGCTATCGCTCCCACGTGGGCGATTTGGGTTTTCTGGGGGGTGATGAGTATTCAAATTATATGACACGGTTACTGAGTTTCTTGACACCTCCTGTTTTTAGTGAGAATTTGAAGCAATGCAAGTTGGAACTTGCGCACCTTACAGATATTTTTGAAAAAATGAACAAAGTCAATATAAAATCTTCAAGGGAAACAAGAACCGTATCAAGCACAAAGGAAGTATTTCATCATTCATCTCTAAGTTTGATATTCACAGTGTAAATATTGGCCGTAAAGCTGATTCAGTTTCCGACCCTTAAAAAGTGCTCAGTATCAGATAACGAGACTCCTGAACTCCCAGAAGAAAAAGGCTCTTTTACTGATCACCTTGACCGAGTTAAAAAACTGACATGGAATCAAGATTTGAAGATTTGACCTGATCTACAAATTCCGGATTGGATTCTAGGTCCATTCTTGATTGACGCTGTTGATAAGCTTGATAACTCTTTGTAGACGGAGTTTCTAGATCTGAAGTATGACTGTGAGACGAAAATCATTTTTCAAGCAGAGCGGTTACGAGTTAGTCTCGGGTGAAGCTACGATGGACACTTATCCACTACTGTGGGGAAAAAACTGAACCACTTCTCATCTCGTTCCCGTCAACATATTTAGTTGAAAAAGGATTTAGTTCTGTTGTCCAGCTACTCACAAAACAAATTAGGCATACAATGAAAATGAAAAGGGGGCGATAGGTGTTTGTCAACCTCCAGAAAGGGGAGAGTGGGCCACAAAAGGTTGGGAGCCACTGCTCTAGTTGATTTATAGAGTAGTAGGATCAAATGCCTAATTGTCAATTGGTAGAAATTTTCCTACGTGTAGGCCAGGATGTTGGCTAGAGGAAAGATGCTTTTATAACTCTTTTATAAAAAAAATTATTATTGTCTATTTTTTCAATTTAAAATTCTTTTTCTTATGACATATACTTAGTACAATCGCAATTGCTATATACAAATATAGAAATTAGTTCTTAGAGCTGTTTTCAAGCTGCTTTACTCTGGGTTGGGTAAGGTATCTAATTTTTGGCTGAGGTGAAACTGGGATCAATCCGAGTCAACGCATTTGGAAGTCAATGGTCAATTTCTGTAGCCAGAACTCTAGAGGCTTCTTTAAAATAAAAAAAAATAAGTAAAAAAGTGATAGCCACTTATTACCATGGGTTTTTTGCATCGAAATTTTTTTTTAGGTTCCTCTGTCTGTGTGTCTGAGAAGAATTTTGTAATCAAATTTTGATTTACTTCTAGCGAGTCAATTTTCCTCGAAATTTGCAAACATATGTATGTATTTGCAAAACATGAAAATTACATTGTTCTCCAATATGGGTGGTTGAATAAATTAACGATTTTAACGTGGAAGAAACTTTTTTTGAAACAACAAATGGTTAATGAATTTAGTGGATTTGAATTTGCTTGATAATTCATTCTGGAACGTATTTTTTTTAGATAATGGGTTTTACGAAAGTTTTGTGTAGGTGTGACCTTCATCAAATATAGTAAAGTCAAAGAAGGCAATTTTGAATCTTTATTGTTTTAAATTTTTTTAAAATTAATCTAACAAAAGTTATTAAATACTTATATACATATGTTGATTTGAAAATTTTCATACACTTAGCTATAGAGAAAGTTTATTTTTTAATAATTTTGGGGACTTATTTCGCAACCTGAGATGTGAAATTTTTTAATTTACAAATTAAAGGAAAATGAAATATTTAAATATATTTTAATATTGAATGATTTAATAGTAATAAAATATAGACTACCTCAGCAACTGTTGCATCAACTCTATCTAAATTAATTCCATTTAGTATAAGTACAATAGGCAGTTTTTCTTTTTCTTCTCCACTGGCAATTGAGAGCAATCTTTTCCACATTGCTTCAGCTCCAGGATAAACCACCCGATTTTTCGGAGTAGCCACGATTATTCTAAAACCATTTATCTAAATAAAAAAAAATATACATTAATTAAATTTGGACATTTTAAGGTAATCATTTGATGATTCAATTTCCAATCTTGAAGGTGCAAACAAATCATTTCAATCTAGAACAATTTGTTCTCTAATCTATTTTACATAGTAATATAAGTAAATGCTTATAGTTTGAGTGTCTATTTTTATTCGCGGCACAGCCACTGGCCAGAGTATTATAATTAGATTAATTACAATTCCCAAAATCATCCCATACTCAAGACTCCAAAAGAGACCCCCAAAGAAAGTGATCGCCCATGGTATCAAATCCCATTCTAGAAAGAATGTATAGATAATTTGTTAATAAAAAAGCCAAAGCAAGAATTAATTTTAACTTACTACAAGATTTCCAAAGTTGAGGGATGATTTCATATTCAATCATGAAAAACATAGCGCAGACAATTAAACTACTTAGTGAGGCTTTCGGTATAAAATAGAAGTCATCAGTTAACACCTCTAAAGCCAAAATCACTATCAATGCTAAAAAGAAAAAATAATAATACATATTATTCAAAGAAAAAGATATTCAATATTAAAATTTGAATTTTTATTTAAATCACACATAATTAATTATAATTATTTATTGAAACAAATAATACAATAATGTATTTATTTGTGTATTTATATTGTACTAGCTGTACCCGGCGTACCTCCGGCACGCCTGCCCCAGCTCCGGGCAGGGTGCCCTGGCGGGCGTCGTCTCGATATTCAAGTATTAGCTGTCCAAAATTGATTACCTTTTATGTAAATTGTTTTTTTTTATATACATGTATATAGGGATTTCTTGGATGACTTTGACCATTTAAAGAAAGATTCAACTTCTTTGAAAATATTCGATTATTAAAATTCAAATAAAAAATAAATCGAACAATGATTGAAAATTTTTTCATAAATATAAAAGGGCAAGTAAACAACCAATCTACCCTTTTCTGAATGAATAAATAGGTCTGAAAAGGTCTAAAAAGAACCCTTCTTTTGTTCTCTCTCTATTTTTATTATAACAAAATCTATTCATTCATATTTATTTTAGGGGCTGTGAATAAAATTGAAAAATTAAATTGATTTTAAATTGATGATACTAAATCAGTCCGATCCGCGAAAGTGAGAAAATAATGTGTACAAAATTTCATCTCAATCAGACAAATGGTGTCGGAGTCCATTAAGGTCAAATGGACAGACAGATAGACCAACAAACATCCAAATCTATATATTTTTTTTTAATGCAATCGAATGCAAGAAGGGGTGCACCAGTAAAGATGCAGCTCCTATGAATCTCGAAAGACTCTTGCATTACCGAAGAGAAGGAAAAATATATATAGATTATTTGTTTCAATAAATAATTATAATTAATTATGTGTGATTTAAATAAAAATTCAAATTTTAATCAAATTAATCATAAAAATAAAAGCTTCAACATCTTCATTAATAATAAATATTCAATGTCATACGAATTTTTTGTCGATTTTTTAGTGAATTAATAATAGAAGCAATTTAAATTGAGAGTAAATTTAAACTAGACTAATAATGAGAGAAAAGACTTTGGACTAAAGTCTGAAAATTATGAAAATTCATAAGAAAGTAAAAACTTTTTCTATCCTCGATACCGATATAAAGAAAAGGTATAGTTGTTCTCTTTTAATGGATTTCTTTTCCAGAATTTAATACTCTTTTATCTGATGAGAAGAAAAATGTAATAATACCTGTAACCAAACAGCTCACAGTTGTTTTGACCCCACTAGCATTATTAACAACAGTTCGAGTAAAAGATCCTGTTATTGGCATTGAGCGAAAGAACGATCCTACAAAATTGGAAACTCCAAGCGCTAGAAGTTCTTGATCGGCGTTGATCGGCTTCCCTTTGGCTGAAAAAGATAAATTCCTATTAGCTTTTTAGTATATATATTTATATATTTGATTGAAATTAGTCTTGAACTTCAAAGACCTTCGCCTCCAATGAACACTAGCATTTTTTCAGAAATTATAGTCTAAAGTGACTTATAGGTAGGTATCTTTAAAGTGTATACCATCTTAAATCATTATTCATAAAAAATCAACCGGTGTGGGCACAAGACGACTTTCACATTAGTTTCTCCCTTATTTGAAATCATCATACCAATTTTCTTCATTCAAATTACTTCAATTTGACATTCCTCAAGCCATTTTCAGAAAACCGGAAAAAGACAAAATTGCAAAATACCAAAAATCTTCAAGTAAACATGTACTTCTGGTTCAGGTACATCTTCTAGCCACTAGATAGCTTAAGTTTCAAATCCCGAGACGAGATATGAACGATTAAAATATTTATTTTAAGACTCTCCTAATTTACAACCTCTTCCTTTATCTACCAACTTAAAACACTTTTTTTTAACGATATTGATGTGAGAAGGAGATACCCCAGAAGGTACATCCCCCTAAAGGCCTGTATGGGATGGCCCCTCCATCGTGAAAAGAACAGAGTAGAAGGAAAGAAGCTGGGTATCACGAGCCAAATCTCAGAAAGTTAGATACAATCCAATATCCAATTTACGAAGTTTTTAGGGGCCTCTATCAGTGGTAAATTCTCTGTTCGGTAAATGAGGTTAAATTTATCTCCCACTTAACTTGATAAGTACACTAATTTAAAAAAAAATCGTTAAAGTCTTTTTTGAGAAAATCACAAAAAACGAGAAATCTTAAATGACAACTTCCGGTGTTCCGATTTCAATTAAAATCTTGCTGTAATCCTTCTAGCCTATATCGCTGCTCTGAAAGTAATGGTTGCGAAACGCAGAGGGTACTTCTTTCTTACCAAATCTTCTGATCAGGCATGTTCTTACCAAAAAAAAGATCCATAAGAGGGCAGCACTATATGGCAACGCCTGTATTTAGACAACTGTCACTGACGAATAGCACGCGAGTTGCATTCTTAGGCTTTGATTAGAGCAATTTTGAATCATTTCCTTAAAAGCAGTGCTCTCCAGCACTGCAATGAATGCGGTCCGACATCACATACTAAATTTCCGTAAAACATTGAGATTTTTATGTTCTTACTGGAAAAATTATCTGATACAATTTGATCTGATATATATATTATTTTCTAAAATAAAATAAAATTGGAAAATCTCTCCAATAGTTTGAGAAGAATAAAAGCCAGATTTTCAATTCTGAATGTGAAAAAATTATTTTAATAAAACAACGAAACTTGAGTGGAACTAGAAAATTATTTTTTTAATAAAAAATGGAAAGTGAATTAAATTTTTCTGATTAAAAGCTGTTTCATTTTCCCGCGACATATATCCAACTGGACATATTAGTTTCTTTGAAATTTTGAAGTTGTCTCACTTACTTTCCGTTTAAGTATTATAAAAAAAGAAAACTCATCAAATGATTGTTCTTATTTTTTTGAAAATTAAATTTTTCGTCATCTTCCAATCACAAGGGTAGTACGAATGGTGGGAGTCACCCAGGTCATTAGACTTTGATGGCTCTTTTTTGGTTTTTAATATTGAATGGTGAATTTTTTTTTCAGTCATTTAGAAATCCACACTCAGTCCATCTGTTGCTTCCTTTATATTCTTAGCAATCATATTAGGAGTATTTACAGAAATATTGTTTTTTCTTATCTCAAATCTCTCTACAACGACATTTTTATATCTCATTCTAGTAATAATAGGCCTTTTATTTTTTCTTCAATTTGACTGTGTGTTATATTTATGATTTTATGAACACGCACTGTTAGACGGTTTTTATATTTTCCTTTGTAAACGACAAATTTCAGAAAGATATTATTTTTTAGAATCGTATTCAAGCTTTAAATTACTGGGGAAATCGGTAAGGTAACAGAAATCATTTACCTGGAGAAAATACTCTCCATAGTAATAGCACATGATGAAGGAATGGAGCTAGGTCTTGATTGAAGGATAAAAAATTGTAGGACTCAAAATAAACACAAGTAGTAAGTGAATTCCTCTTTCTGTAAAACCATGTTCATGTCCTTTCATTTGTTTATGTGTCTGAAATGCATATATAATTAAACAAATATAGATATGATATTCATTTATAATAATATTATTTAACAAATTATATTTAATGTTTTTATTGTTAATGTAGTTGTTTCGCGACAATACTAGCAAAAAGTTAATGCTAGAGTATATAGAACAGACAATAAGGATTCATAATTTATTAGCCCAAAACTTTTTGCTGTTTATGTACCACTACTAACCAATCCCGTGCTCGTTTGACAAATCTGGCAACATTGTCCGAACTTGTATATATTTTATCATAGAAATTTCAGATAAAGTACATTATAAAGTGAGATTTATAAAACAAAAAGTTCTTAATAAGCGATTGCGACAATGACTGAAGCGAAAAAAATTCAGGAAAATTACTGAAGTTAACCCACTTTTTAGGTTAAATGCGTTGTTGCCAGCTTGTTTTTAGTGTAAATTTTTCATTATACATTTTTCATTATTATCTCAGAAACTGTGTTGAAACTATGTATTAAAATTTTCTTAAAAAATGTATTAATTATTGTTTAATGTTGGATTAGTTTTTTATAACAATTGTAAGAATAGTTTCTTAATTATAATTAAATATGTATGTAAACTTTCCGGTATCCCGTATAGTGCAATGTATAAGAGTGTGAAAAAATCGATCTTTGGAATTTAATATCTCCGGAACTATATTGTTCATAAATTCTGTTTTGCCAACGATCGATGCACAATTATTTAAATAATAATCTCTCTAAATTTCAAAAAAATCCTAAGAAAACCCATATGGTGAAACAGCTACCTTAATTTATAGTTAATATTTGTATTTCCTATAGATTTTGATAATATTAATCAGATTCTATTTGGTTGTTTATGATATGTTTATGCTATATAAAATCTTGTAAGTATTAATTAAATTTGGAAATAGACTTGTCTTAGGAGTTACTGGTATTAGTGAAAAATCTAACTTTTTCAAGTTTTGCTATATTTAATAGTGAATCAATTATTTTCGTATTCTTACATTAATTATTATTTACCTAAAGCTTTGGAGATTGCTATACTCTCCAGAACACTTAAAAATGGAACTGTGACAATGGAAACCCCGTACGCTTGAACCATCTCACCAAAACTCATGGTGACGTTGTCTTTTGTTATGGTACTAAAAGGTGGCGGACCAACAGGGGGAAACCCCGATTTCACGGTACCTAAAAAATAAAAATAAACAATTGATGAGAAAAATTATGAAGCGAGAATCAAGAAATTAAGTATATTAATTTTATTGAAGAAATTTACATAAATGTTTATTATCAGATAAAACCATTTCGGCATTCACAGTAGCGAAATCTGTAATCCCCCCGCCAACACCATATATTTCAAAATATGAACCCCATGGAAAGTGGGAGCGTTATTTACGCGATTACTCATTCAGCTATGACAAGTGAGCATAAAATGAAGTAATGTTTTTCGAATTAAAATTTAAAAAATACTTATTGATCCATAATTACTTACTAATGAAAGAATAAATATTATCATTGTATTTTTGAAGATTTGAACAACAACCATAGCCATTTTTTTTTTTTTTAATGCAATCGAATGCAAGAAGGGGTGCACCAATAAAGATGCAGCCCTATGTATCTCGAAAGACCCTTGCATTACCGAAGGTAAGGGAAAGTTGATTAAGTGAGCGGGTGTAGACGTAGGTGTTTATGCACTCGGGTTTTGAAGGTTTGGAGATTATAAGTGCTCGGTGAGATGCAGGCTGGAAGAGAGTTCCAGTTCCTTGTGTCTGTCATGGGGATAAATGAAGTGGTCCGGCACTTTTCTAATTTGACCGCGAAAGAGTCTTGGGAGTCGGCAAAACGCGTGCTACGTGCAAAGCATGCTTTGGGGGGAATTATTGATTTTATCTCATCAGAGCACCTGCCGTGATAGTATCTATAGAAAAGGGAAAGGGCAGAGACATTTCTTTAATAAGCCATCGAGTCGAAAAAGTCGGTGAGGGTAGAATCGTCAATTATCCTGACGGCTCGTTTCTGAATTGCATCCACGGTAGCAATAGAATATTTAAAGGCTCCTCTCCTATGGAGAATAGATGAGAGCCGTATTCGAGACAGGTGCGGATTTGGGCCTTGTAGATGGTGAGAAGATGTGGGGGCTTGAAAAATCGCTTGGACCTGAATAAGTAGCCAATCTTCCTTGCTGCAGATTTCGCCACAGAGGAGATGTGTTCATTCCAAGACAGGTCAGATGCGACAGAGACCCGCAACATGGATAGTCTGTCACACATTTTCAGGGTATTCGAATCGAAGTGAATATCAGGGAAATTTTTATTTTCGCGCCTAGAAATTAGACAACATTGAGTCTTGTTTGCATTAAATTTAACTAAATTTTGAGAGCCCCATTTATTCAGTTTGTCTAGGTCGAGAGTGATTGAGGAGGCAACATTGATTCGATTGTTCGGAAGTGAGGGTTTGCCGTGCAGAGTGCTATCGTCGGCGTAACAATGAGTGGGGTTTGACGTTTGATCGATAAGGTCGTTTATATAAATTAGAAAGAGTGTGGGGGAGATTACAGAGCCTTGGGGAACACCAGCGTTTGTGGAGAACGATTTAGATGATATTTCATCCACGACAACTTTGACCATTAGTGGTTGAATTTGAAATAATATACCGCAGTGGGAATTCTTTCATTAAAAAAGAACATACCATCGGAGTGTTTTTTGATATGGAAAAGGCTTTTGACACCGTATGGCGTTTTCTAATCTTAAAGAAGATAAACGAGTGGAACATAAAAGGCCACCTAGCCGAATTTATAAAAATTTCCTAGAAAACAGATCCTTTCGAGTAAGGGTGGGTAACACTACTTTCTACAAAAATGAAACAGGAAAATGGAACATGTCAAGGATCTGTTTTATCCGCAACCCTTTTTACTATCGCTCTTAACGACATCGTCTCCAAAATAAATCATCCAGTGCAATATTCCCTCTTTGCGGATGACCTAGCTATATACTTTAGTTCAAAAAATCTCCATTTACTTAAATCTCATATACAAAATACTATAAATAGTATTAACACTTGGACTAAAGACCACGGATTTAAAATAAATCCATCCAAAACATCTTGTATCCATTTTTGTCGTCTCCGAAAGAGGCATGATGATCCCCAATTCAATATAGATGGCACTTTGATTCCATATAAAAATAATGTAAAATTTCTAGGACTGATTTTTGATAATAAACTAAACTGGGTTGATCATATTAAATACACAAAAACCAAATGCTTAAAAGCCATGAATATCCCAAAGGTTTTATCAAATACACATTGGGGAGCTGACCACATAAGTATGATTCGAATATACAGAATGCTAATTCGGAGTAAAATTGATTATGGATCCCCTGTATACTCTTCTGCAAGAAAGTCGATCCTCGCAATGCTTGATCCCATCCACAATCTAGGTATTCGCATTTCATTAGGAGCATTTCGAACCAGCCCTATAAAAAGTCTATGTGCTGAATCCGGGGAACCGCCACTAAATACTAGAAGACAAATACTTGGAATGAGTTATATAACGAAAATAAAACCATGTATCACACACCCAACATATTCGTCTGTATTTGAGACACCTCTTCTTCATCTCTACAGTAGACGTCTTAATACAACAAAACCATTTAACATAAGACACAAAGACTTAATTGAACAATATAGCCAGTGCCTAGAACAAGTCGTACAAATCATAAACCCTCCAGAACCCCCTTGGACACTAGAAAAATTAAATATAATCTGGAGTCTTTCAAAATATAAAAAACATGAAACGAACCCAGCAATATTCATAAATAAGTTCCTAGAAATTAAATCAAGATTTTCCAACTATACATTTATATACACAGATGGATCCAAAATTAATAACTCTACTGGTTGCTCATTCGTAACTAACAACACAGAAAAATCATATAGGCTATCAGACTACTCGAATGTATTCACCGCCGAATTAAAAGGAATAGAATTAGCACTCAAATATATAATAAAACAGAACAGCAACGAACATTTTATAATCTGTACCGACTCGTCTAGTTCTCTAAAAGCATTGGAAATAATGTATTCATTACACCCACTAATTCAAAATATCATAAATCTCAATGACAACATTATAAAAAAGGGAACAGGACTCTATTTTATTTGGATACCCGGTCATATTGGACTACCAGGAAATGAAAGAGCAGACAAACTTGCAAGAAAAGCTGCCTGCAAACCAACTTCAGACTTCGATACCAATTTTTATAATGATATAAAGATATATATCAAGGGAGAAATACTAAAGCAATGGAAAGATGAATGGCTTCATCTAACTGATAATAAACTGAAAGAAGTAATGCCAAGCATAGGTACACGACCAAAGTTAATGACCTCGAGGAAAATTCAAACAATATTAACACGACTACGATTAGGTCATTGCTTCTTCAGCCATGGTCATCTTCTGAGGAATGAGACACCTCCTTGGTGCACCACATGTAATAAAACTATCACTGTTGCCCACATTCTTGTAGAGTGTCCAATCTATGAGAGAGAAAGAGCCCAAAATAATATAAATCGTGGTATGAAAGAAATTCTAAACAACACACAAGATGATAACATCAATAATATAATCAAATTTCTAAAAAATATAAATTTTCTATATCTTATATGAAAAAATGCGATAACTAAATCTATTTAACTTATCTAATCTGAGGCGCTAATGACCCTTGCCGTTGATGCGCCCTTAAACACCTATATATAATAATAA